>JAVJIF010008515.1:0-141509 GCA_038442645.1 Agave tequilana
ATGTAACTCATAGAGAATTTTCTTCATTTGACAAATACAATAAATCTGAAGATCGAACCTACTTAATCATAAAAAATAATATCCAGTTTACATTTGGATAGATCCGAGCTCGAATTCATTTTTTTCAAATATAGATAGTATATTCAATACTTAGAAAAAAAATAATATAATCATATTCGTATTTATATCTGCAAGAAGAAAATAAATTCAAATAAGATAATAATATCTACTCCAATTCCAATCTGCTCACACCTTTAATATAATTGCCTAACAACTCCCTAATATGATATACTCCACACACACAAAAAAAAAAAAAAATCCTATATAATAACTTAATAAAAGTAAACTTGGGAAGAGTGACGGCACATGTCTCTCTAATAGTTTGACCATAATTATAAATTTACAGTCATATTAGTATTTTCAATGTGAATTTAGATAGCCATGGTCACATCTCTTGTCAGTTCTCTTTTCACTATCTCCTGTATTTTGTCTTGAATTTCTTGTGTCCTCACACAAAAAGTCCAAGAGAGGGAGTTTTTTTGAAGCAAAGGAAGGGGTGGGATCCTTTGCCTCTCATCAAAAATTTGATATTCAGTTAACCAAATTGGGCCAAGAAGGATATTCAAAAATTTTTTCTCGCCGACATTCCATCACTGCAGTTTTACATGGAATTAAATGTAGGGTCTGCACAATTGAGCTTTAGATATGCAGTGGCTATCTCCAATTCAAGCAGTCGGGTACGATGGGGGTGAGTTGCAAGCCCACACATCCCTTCAGCAGCTTCAACATCTCTCGCAATTTTCATGTACCCGTTCTCGCCCCCACTTTGTTCCCCGTGAGTTCTTCACCAACCAATGCTTCGTCTCGCCTGATTCTGTTCCATGGCCTGTGATGGTCACATCATGGTTAAGGTTGGCCGGGCACTCGTCTGTGAACACGCCCGTCGAATAAAATCGAAACCCCCGGTCGCCCGTCGTTGATGCGAATCGATACCGGTTGGGTCGCCACGGCCTGCAAAAGCGCCGACTTGCTGTTTGAAGGTTCATACTCGTAGGTGCTGATACTGACTGCAGGGGTCACAGACTTGGTTCACCGCGAGCTTATACCCTGCGGCTGGCACCGCGATTGACAGAGTCTGTGTACTCTGCATTCTGCTTGAATATCTTGAATCGCAGTGCTTTCTCCGCAACGTCCGCGGCCGTGCTGAGCCACCCACTGCTCGTGCCTCAGCGGCATCTCTGTGTCGGCCGGGCACGCGATATACGGTCGCAGACCCTCGAAATGGCCAAGTCAACAAGGCCAAACACCTGAACTGGGGGTTTGTTGGATCCATAGACGTGCTGAATTTTAATTTGATTCAACAATGCGACCAATGTGCAATGTGTGTGTTAGCCTGTACACAGGCTTATATAGTTAGAAGAACAGTGATCGGCTAAGAAAATGGATTATGGCGAGATTTACATCTGATTGACAAAGGCTTGGCACGACGAAGAGACTGAACTGTAGAGAGAAGTTGGGTCAAGTTCGTCGGTGGACGCCAAATCTGGCTCGTTAAAGGAGAAATTTCATGCGCGGTCGTTGCTGCAGACTAAGTGGTGGAATCAGCTTGAGCTAAGAGCAACGCTACTGCAAACCAAGTAGTGCGAGGTGCAGATAGGGTTCGGTTCATGTGTGTGAGCCACACACACATACATTAAGAAGACCAATCACATATTGACACGTGTATTAATTCTCTTATAATATGTTATGTGTGATAAGAGATTATAAGAGTTTCAATTCACGTGTCAATACGAGATTTAAGGCCTGTTTGTTTCGTTGCAAAACGTCGCAAGTCATAAGTCGTAAAATGAGAATGGAAAAAGTGAACTGTAGCAGAGAAAATATATTGTGTTTTACGGTGTTTAGTTGATAAAGTGAAGTGTAAATGGAAAAGTATCTTCTGTTTTACGGTGTTTGGTTGATAAAGTGAAAGTGTAAATGGTAAAGTATATTGTGTTTTACGGTGTTTGGTTGGTAATGTAAAATTGTAAGTGGAAAAGTTGACCACAAAATTAACTGTAGCAGTGATTTAAATATTATAAATACTATTAAATTAAATCTACTATTGCAAATTAAATTGTATTAATAAATTTGAGATAAAAATTAATAATCTTAATATTTTATTTATAACAATAATATTAATAAAATATTAGTATAATCGTAAAATATTACTAAAATATTAACTAAATAAATAATATTAAATTTTAAGAAAATCTAAAGAACATTAATAAATTTTAAGAATACTAATAAAATATAAATATTAAAAAATCTTACAAAAATAATAAAATATACTTTTAATATTATAATATTAAAAATACTTGAAAATTATTATAATATAAAAAAATCTTACAAAAAATAATATAGTTATAATATTATAATATTAAAAATACTTGAAAATTATTATAATATAAATTTTATTATAATATTATTGTAATATTATAGAAATATAAAATTAACAAAATAAAATATAATTATAATTTAATAATAAATTATCATTATAGTATTATTATATTGAATTATTATTACAATATTAACATAATAAATATTAATATAATAATAAAATATATTATGATATTAATAAAGTAATTTTTTATATTAAAAATAAATAATTAAATATATAATAATTTTATATTAAAGTATAATATTGTTATATTAATAAAATATTAACTCTAAATAAAATAATAAAAAATGGAATAAGTATTAATAAAATAATAAAGTATTAAATAAAATAGTAAATAAAAATAGTAAATTAAATTGTAAAATATTAAATATTAAAACAATATTAAAAACAATAAAAGAATTAAAGATTAAAAATATAAAATAATTAAATAATTAAATAAGAAATTGAATACTATTTAAAATATTAAATATTTAATAATATTAAATTATATATTGATTATCGAGTAACTGTTTTGAACTGTAAATGTACTACAAGTGAGAGTTACATGACCACAAAATTAACTGTAGCAACTGCAAGTTGAAAATATGAGTGTAAAAGTGATATTACATGACTACAAATTTAACTGTAGCAACTGCAAATGGGAAAAGAAGAGTTGCATTTTGCAACTTGTTTTTCAGCGAAAAAACAACGGAAAATGGAAAAGAAGTTTTACGACTTACGTTTTACGGCGTTTTGCGGCGAAACAAACACGCCCTTAGTCACTTATTGTGCGTGTGTCTCACACGCATAAGTCTAATCCGTGGAGACGACGCACACTGTGGGGAGTGTTGAGTGTTGCTGTCTGCTATAAAGGCTTCGAAAGGGATTGGACTTGTTTCGGAGAGCCTAGCCCACAGATGTTATGGTAGTGCTTATATAACGGGTTCGGTTCATGTGTGTGAGCCACACACACATACAATAAGAGGGCCAATCACGCGTTAACACGTGGATTGGATCTCTTATAATCTCTTATAATATGTGTGTGAGGCCCCACACACATACCATATTATAAGAGATCTAATCTACGTGTCAACACGTGATTGGCCCTCTTATTGTATGTGTGTGTGGCTCACACACATGAACCGAACTCTTATACAACAGCATGTAGTCTTCAATGATGTGGGCCCATTCGGGGGGCTGGTCACACGGAAACATCTCGTGGATAACTTATTGTTTTTTGGGCGAAAATTCACTGAAATACTAAAAATTTTCGGTTATTTGAAAATGTATTATAAACTTTGAAAAATACAAAATATTATTACAGTTTTTTTCTAAGATTTAAAAAAAAATACCCTCTGTCAGCTTTGATTTAAAAAAACGCTCAAGTGTAATATCACGTGGCAATTTAATGACTAAATATTATTTTTTCCCTCAATTTTTTAGTCACTTTTAAAGTTCTAAAAAACAGGAAAAATAATGAAAAACTCTCTCTATAGAAGGAGAGGGGAGAGATAGATAGATAGAGAGATAGACTTGTGTAGCTCTGAAAGGATTCGAGTCCGAATCTTTCTCACTCAAATACAACCATACATCATCCGAATACAAGATCCATTCGGTTGAAGTTAATTTATATTATTTAAAGTATCTATAAATAAAAAATCAAGTATTTTAAATATTTTTTACTCATGCATCAAGTGGAGAAAAAACGAACAGCCTAAATAGTGAGTTAGTTACTTTAACAATGTAGAACATTTGAAATCTAACAAAAATTGATTTTTAAGAGTTTTTAAATGTTTAGATCATGATCAAATAATCAAATGGCCAGATCGAGAATTTGCATGTATAAAGATATAGATCTAACTAACTCACTACTTTCGGCCATCTATTTTGCGCCACTTGATGGATTAGGAAAAAGTATTTAAAACACTTATTTTTTAATTTTTACTTACTCCAAATAATATAGATTAATTTTAACGAAATGAATCTGTATTTGAATATCGAATGACGGTATTTGAGTGAGAAATATTCATGCATACGCCTATCTCTGTGTGTGTGTGTATATATATAAACAGGAGGGGAGAAAATCTCCACTCATGATTATACTAATAATATAGAGAAGAAGACGTACACGTGCCCAGCCAGCATAATTGAGATTACCAAGACAGAAAATATTTAAGTTGCGCAGAAGAAGAAAAGAACAAATAGCGGAAAAGAAACCAAAAAAACGAAGACCTCCATCCCACTTTGCCAGGGGCGGAATCAGAAATTTTTTTTGGGGTGGGCTGCAATTTTTTATAACATATACTTATGAATTATATGAATTTATCAAAAGAATAAAACAGTATTCTCCGCTAAATCAGGAGTGGAACTAGGAATAAATTTGCTAAAAAAACCAATATAGAAAGGGTCTAACACAATATATAAAAAATAAAAAATAAAAATTAAGTTTACGCCTATATATAAAAAATGGGCCGGGCTGTAGCCCGTCCCAGCCCACTAATGGGTGCGCCCTTGCACTTTGCTCCCGTTCTCTCCCCCTATGTTTCGCTCGCTCCCATTGCTGCCCAAAAGTGCTTGCCATCACTCTTGGCTGGAGCGCGCTCTCTCTCTCTCTCTCTCTATATATATATATATATATATATATATATATATATATATATATATATATATATAGACTTGTATCCTTTCAAAAGGATTTGATCCCGGATCCTTCCCACTCAAATTCAACCCTCCAACATTCGAATACAAGATCCACTCCGTTGAAGTTGATCTATACTATTTCAAGTATCTATAAACCAAAAATCAAGTGTTTTAAATATTTTTTGCCCATCCATCAAGTAGGAAAAAAACGGACGGCCTAAATAGTGAGTTGGTTAGTTTAACGGTGTAGAACATTTGAAATCTAACAAAAATTAGTTTATAGGGGTTTTTAAATGTTAGATCATAATGAAATGGCCGGATCGAGAATTTGTATGTCTAAAGATATAGATCTAACCAACTCACTACTTTCGGCCGTCCATTTTGCGTCGCTTGATGGATGGGCAAAAAGTATTTAAAACACTTGATTTTTTGGTTTATAGATACTTGAAATAGTATAGATCAACTTCAACGGAGTGGATCTTGTATTCGAATGTTGGAGGGTTGATTTTGAGTGGGAAGGATCCGGGATCAAATCCTTTTGAAAGGATACAAGTCTATCTCTCTCTCTCTCTCTCTCTCTCTATTATATATATATATAATATATATATATTATATATATAT
This sequence comes from Agave tequilana, assembly GCA_038442645.1. Classification (NCBI taxonomy): domain Eukaryota; kingdom Viridiplantae; phylum Streptophyta; class Magnoliopsida; order Asparagales; family Asparagaceae; genus Agave; species Agave tequilana. The sequence goes on from JAVJIF010008515.1 coordinate 5,681, forward strand.
ATATATATATATATATATATATGAGAAAAATATATATCAGCCTGCGGGCTGAGAGTACTTTGTCAGCCTGCGGTGACGTGGCTCAATTTGTTACCTCACTGACTTTCGGCCCGCTTTTAGGAAGAAGTTAAATTACCAAATACCCCCTTTTCGATAACTTTCCTTATTGTTTATTATTATTTTTCCCCCTTTTTTTGCCGCTCTTTATAGGATTTAGGTTATTGTATATAAATTACTTTTCGCCCTATTTCCTTACCTCTTTTTTGAAAGATCTAGTTTCTACTTTTTAGTCTGCGATAATTTTTTTCTGAAAATATAAAATCTTTTCAGATCAATTTTTTCAGCCTGCGATAAAATTTTACTTTATAGTTTAATTTAAACTGCGACCTTAGTCAGAGACTTTGGTCGCTGTGTATATTTAAACTGCGACCTTAGTCAGAGACTTTGGTCGCAGTGTACATAGTTAATTGCGACCAAGGTCGCAGTTTTGTTATTGATAAAGATGGCCAGCAACTGCAATCTAGGGTTGCATTACATGGACTGCGACTTAGATCGCAGTACGTTAAGTAAGTGTTTCCTTTATATTAACATGCATAGCGACCAGGTCGCAGTGTTGTTTTATTAAGTGTTGATTTGGATTAAGTCATTTTTTGAATCTAAATGAAAAATGAAAAGTTTGCTGAGGGGACGCGACTTGGAGTCACTCCGAGAGACGCGGCCTGTCATAAAGATTTTATGAGATCTTTAAACGTCAAGTCTACGTTGTCTACGCGTTGGCTCTTCATTGCGTTTAGGCGTTAATGTTTTTTAATGCCAAACCGGCGCTGGCGGTTGGAGACCATTAAAGCCGACGGTTCTGATTAATGAACCATTAATTATGGTTATTATGGGCTGCCTATAAATAGGGCTCACCCTCTCCCTTTAACAGCCCATAATTAGACTGTTTTCTTTCGAGAACAATTGCTCTGAGAATTTCCGCCTTCTTCAGAGTCTCTAACAGGGGTCTGCCTCCATGGATGAAGATGACCCTATGGACGAACTTGATCGATGTTGTCCACAAGGGAAGAAGTCATAGACCTCATCGTCCACAAGGGAAGAAGTCATGGTCCTCGTCGTTTACAAGGGAAGAAGTCATGATCCCTGACGAGGACTTAACCCTCACCAAGATCTCCTCGGACTTGATGCACCAGTCAAGCTTGCTGGCATGGCATGGTCAGAGTGGGTATGGCGGCGGGGATGTGGTTGATATAGTGGTGGGTAGCATACCTTGTGAGGTCTCACTCTCCCTTTAACAGCCCATAATTAGACTGTTTTCTTTCGAGAGCAATTTCGTCCACAAGGGAAGAAGTCATAGACCTCATCGTCCACAAGGGAAGAAGTCATGGTGGGTAGCATACCCTGTGAGGTCTCAAAACCTCCTCTCTTACCCAGAAGTGACATCGAGAAAATTCCATGCTCACTGGATAACCTTCTGGTGGAAGAGATGTTCATCAACGAAGGATCGTATCTCGCCACTTTGGAGGGTCAGGTGGAATCGGAGATTCTGCTGCCACCAGACCTCAATAACACCACTGCTCTTAGTCAACAAGGGCTCTTTTGATGTTTAGTTTTCTTTGTACTGCTGTATTGTAACACTCAATCTTATTGTATAAGAGAGCGTCTTTTGATGTTTAGTCTTCTTTGTACTGCTGTATTGTAACACTCAATCTTATTGTATAAGAGAGCGTTTTGTATCATTTTCACATGCCTGGAGATAAATGCCTGGACATAAATAAAAATCATATTTGTTTTTTAATAAACTACGACGTTGGTCGCAGTCATGCATTGCAAACAAAACAACTTGGACCAGAGACGACACTGCGACCAAGGTCGCATAAGACTACATTGCAAACAGAAACAACTGCGACCAGGGTCGACAGTGCGACCAAAGACTGCGACTAAGCAACTTCTGCGGTGACGTGTCACCTCGTCGCAGTGTTGTTGTTGATTAAGACTAAAGACCAGCAGCTGCGACGAAGGTCGCAGATTATTTTTTTAAGACTGCGGCCAGCAACTGCGACCAAGGTCGCAGTGTTGTTGTTAATTAAAAATAAAGACCAGCGAATGCGACCAAGGTCGCAGTGTATTTTATTAAGTCCAAAAACCAGCAACTGCGACCAAGGTCGCATTGTATTTATTAAGACTACGGTTAGCAACTGCGACCAAGGTAGCAGTGTTGTTGATTAAGACTAAAGACCAGCAACTGAAACTAAGGTCGCAGTTTATTTATTAAGTCTGCGTCCTGCAACTGCGACCAAAGTCGCAACCTTTCATTTTAAAAATTTATACGGGTGAAGTAATATAATTATTAACTGCGTCCATGGTCGCATTATATTCGTTTAGCGTAAAATATTTAAAATGAAAGTTTGTAACAATTGTATAGCATTTCAACCATGACATAGTAGTAAAAAATGTAATTCACACAATTAACTTTAGAAAACAGATTTATATATATTTAAAAAAATACAAAATACAATTTTTTAAACTTCTAATCCTCGTCATCACCATCGTAATCAGATTCGTCGTCAAGAGTCATACTTTCGTCTTCTGTATCGCTTTTCGTCTCTTCCTCCTCTTCAGCGACATTCTCCTCTCGCTTTCTTCGCTTCTTCTCTTCATGTTTGTATTTGGTTCATCAATGAACTCCCAGAACGGGTCGTCTGTATCAAGCTCATCCTCTGACCCGTAGCGAGGCATATCTTCAGAACTATACATCCAATCATCATTAGATGATTGGCTTCTTTCCGGTGAAGACGGTGGAGAAGACATTTTTTTGAGTCTATTGACCGAACAGTGAGAGTAACGAGTTTGAGCAAAAATAATTTAGTATGTTTGTAATCCTTTGCTGATGACCCTTTATATATTTTTAATCCCGGAATTCCAAAGGGTTTAAGCTCTCAAACCACGTGAATATCTCCCAAACTTATTTTCTACCTTTTCCCAAAAATTGTGTATACTTCCTAGGTGGCTGTTCAGTTATCCAAAACAGTTTAAAAGTTAATACACTATAACTTTAAATTACTTTGAACTCCAAAACAGTACATTATTGCGACCATAGTCGCATTGAGAACTGATAAATGATTAACTGCGACCATAAATTGCATCCGTAGTAGGACTGCGACTATGGTCGCAGTGTTTAAGAGCAACAGTCGCAGTTTGGATATGTAATTAAAAGAGCTTATAAGTTAATATAGTGAGAAAGAGACCTTACAAAAAATAAAATTAAAAGCTTTTAAAAGAAGACAAAATATAATTGAATATCAGAAGATCAGGAAATCCTAATCATCGTCATTATCCCCATCATAAGCAGATTAATCGTCTTCATTCTTCTGCTCTTCCTCTTCATCACTTATTTCCTCATCATCTTCCTGTTTTTGAGGTTTTTTTGTTTTTCACCGATGAACTCCCAGAATGGATCGTCTCTATCAAGCTCTTCGTCTGACCCGTTGCTAGGAAGCGAGCCTATAGCATCAGAGGACATGCTTTCATCAAGCATGTCTCCGTCAAGTGGCAGAGGAATAATGTCTTCTTCACTAACCCACATGAAAACTTCATTATCATCATGAATAGGAGGATCAATTAATACATTATTTGATGTAGTGAGATAGTCAAAAGGAGTGAAGTTCAGACTGGTATCAGATTCACTAGAATATCCTGAAGACAAAGGACCGGTGGGGGAATGATTGAAGTTGAAATCTAAGTCTTCAGAGGAAGAAGATGGGGAAGACATGATTCAAGAATGAATTTTTTTTGGAAGTTTTTGAAATCAAATTGAAAAGGAAGAGCAAAAATATAGTTTTTAGGTATGAGATAATATATTAGTAACAAGCATTATATAAAGGTGAATATTTGTGGAAGAACATGAATAGTAATAATAATTGTTAGAGGTGATGGTTGAGTATGGTAAGAAGTGGTAAAAAAAAATATTTAATTGAAGATTTATTGCGGGAGAATCCGAAGTACAAATAACTTTTTATAGAATTGTTTGCCTATATCTTTAGATTACGTATGGTGCACATCTTTCCTTTCTCGAGATTAACATTAGTGCATCTCTTTTTTTTAGACTGTTGTTGTATCACGATAGAAAGAATATTAATTACTTCATTTAATTCAGTGTAATTAATATAGTAATTTTTATAAGATTTGATATACGCGAATTGATCTCAGGGTCGCATGGCTAATCCACCCTAGTCGCATATTAAAAATCTTTTACATAAGGCATAGGAAAGAAGATTGCGACTTTGGTCGCAGTACTGAAGGAGGTCGCATTGTTGTACGATAGAATGCGACTAGGGTCGCAGACGTTATATAAAGAAGTTTTGTTATACAATGACTGCGACTAGTGATTGCGACTGTGTCGCAGTTGTCATATAAAATTGAAATTATATTGTATTAGGTCGCATAAAAACGTTTTGTTATACTATGAGTGCGATTAGTGACTGCGACTGTGTCGCAGTTGTTATATTGTATTAAGTCTGCGACCATGGCATGTTTTTTAAATTTTCAATGCTTCTGCTTATTTTACATTATATTGATCCCATTTTTTTTAATTATATTTTTCGATGTATTAAAATTACGAATTTTATAACTGTATATATATTCAACTGAAATTTTGTTTGTTCATGACTTTATTCCAGTTTAGAATTAAAAAAGGGTATTTTGGTCAATTTGTTTCACGATTGTTTAGGCGGGATTTTTTTGATTTTTTTGGCGCCAACACACTGCGGCCGATGTATGGCATATATTCAGCCACGTCCCGCCGGCTGAGAAACTCTCAGCCTGCAGGCTGAGGTACAGTAACCCCTATATATATATATGTATATATATATATATGTATGTATGTATGTATGTATGTATGTATGTATATGTAAATCAGCTGACATAGGAGGCAACTCCCTCCTATGTCGCTCTCAAAAATTAATTTCTCGAGTGAATTTTCAAGATCCGACCGCACATTATCATTTTCATACTTTAAGATATACACATATAAAAAATCAAGTGATTTGAAGTTTGTTTACTCCATTTTCTTTGGGTTCAAACATTAACGGTTTTTTAACAATAGAACAAAATAGAACGATTAGATCAATAAGTAAACGAACTTCAAATCACTTGATTTTTTATATATGTATATCTTAGAATATGAAGATGATAATGTGCGGTCTGATTTTAAAAATTCACTCGAAAAATACGATCTTGAAAATAGAATATATATATATATATATGAGAAAATGTATATCAGCCGGCGGGCTGAGAGTACTCTCTCAGCCTGCGGTGACGTGGCTCAATTTGTGACGTCACTGGCGTGCGGCCCGCTTTTAGGAAGAAGTTAAATTACCAAATACCCCTTTCGATAACTTTTCCTTATTGTTTATTATAATTTTTGCCCGGATGCCTCACCCTCACTGGCCTGCTATAAATATTACTTTATAGTTTAATTTTTTTTTTTTTGTATAATATAGTCAGAGTCTTTGGTTGCAGTGTACATTTAAACTGCGACCTATGTCAGATTCTTTTTTTTGGTGTACATTTAAACTGCGACCTTAGTCAGATTCTTTGGTCGCAGTCGCCGTGGTGTTATTGATAAAGATGGCCAGCAATTACAATTTAGGGTCGCATTACATGGACTGCGACGTAGGTCGCAGTACGTTAGGTAGATGTTTCCTTTATATTAACATGCATAGTGTCCAAGGTGGCACGCATTACATGTACTGCGACGTAGGTCGCAGTACGTTAGGTAGATGTTTCCTTTTATATTTACATGCATAGCGACCAAGGTGGAAGTGTTATTTTTTGCTATATCAGCCGCCAGCAACTGCGACCAAGGTCGCAGTTGATAAGCGCAGTCTTAAAAAAAATAATGCGTCCACGGTGGCACGCATTACAGAAACTGCGACCAAGGTCGCAGTGTTGTTTTGGATTAAGTCATTTTTTTTAAAATCTAAATGAAAAATGAAAAGTTTTTGCTGAGGGGACGCGACCTGGAGTCACTTCGTGAGACGCGTGTCATAAAAGATTTCATATTTTATGAGATCTTTTAACGTCAACTCTACATCGACGAACCCGCACCATTCGTTGTTTCCCGAAGCTGCTGTCCACTCGTCTGTTCTTCATTGGGTTTATGCGTTAATGTCTTTTAATGCCAAACCGGCGCTGGTGGTTGGACACCACCAGCGCCGGTTTGGCATTAAAAGACCACCAGCGCCGGTTTTGAATTAATGAACTATTAATTAGGGTTATTATGGCCTGCCTATAAATAGGGCTCACCCTCTCCTTTTTTTAAACGGCCCATACTTAGTTTTCTTTCGAGAGCAATTGCTCTGAGAATTCCAGCTTTCTTGAGAGACTCTAACAGGCTCCTGCCTCCATGGATGAAGATGACCCCATGGACGAAGATGACCCAGAGCTTGATTGTCCTTTTTTTTTCAGGTTCGCTGGGCCACTGGGAGAATATTTTTGGCCGGCGAACTTGATCGATGTTCGTGTACAAGGGATTTAGTCGTGGTCCTCGTCATGTACAAGAGATTTAGTCGTGTCATGACGAGGACCTAACCCTCACTGAGATCTGCTCTCCCATCTGGGTTGTGGATGGTCAGAGTGGGTATGGCGGCGGGGGTTGTGGTGGATATAGTGGTGGGTAGCATACCCTGTGCGGTCTCAACTCCTCCTCTCTCACCCCAGAAGTGTCATCGAGGCTTCTGACGAAGAGATGTTCATCACCGAAGGGTTTCTGCTGCCACCAGACCTGTATACCACCACTGTTCGTGGTCCTCGCAATCCACAGTTTTTTAATACACGAGGACCTCAATAACACCACTGCTCTTAGTCAACAAGGGCTCTTTTTTTTATGTTTAGTCTTCTTGATGTCGTTTTTTTGTAACACTCAATCTTATTGTATAAGTAAGAGATCGATTTTTGTATCATTTTCATATTCATGGAGATAAATGCCTGGACATAAATAAAAATACGTCAATAACACCACTGCTCTTTAGTCAACAAGTACTCTTTTTTTTTGTAGTCTTTCTTTGTACTCCTGTATTGTAACACTCAATCTTATTGTATAAGAGAGCGTTTTGTATCATTTTTACATGCGTGGATATAAATGACTGGACATAAATAAAAAACATATTTATTTTTTTAATAAACTTCGATCTTTTTGGTCGCAGTCATGCATTTTCAAACAAAACAACTTGGACCAGACGACACTGCGACCAACGTCGCGTAAGCCTATAGTGCAAACAGAAACAACTGCCAGCAAAGACTGCGACTAAGCAACTGCTGCGTTTGACGTGTCACCTCGTCGTAGTGTTGTTGTTGATTAATAATAAAAACCAGCAACTGTGACCAAGTTTGCAGATTATTTTTTTTAAACTGCGCCCATCAACTGCGACCAAGGTCGCAGTGTATTTTATTAAGACTACGGTCAAAAACTGCGACCAAGGTCGCAGTGTTGTTGATTTAGAGTAAAAACCAACAACTGCGACCAAGGTAGCAGTGTTCTTGTTGATTTAAGCTACGGTCATCAACTGCGAGCAAGGTCGCCGTGTTTTTTTGTTGATTAAGCTACGGTCACCAACTGCGACCAAGGTCGCAGTATTTTTTTTTGTTGATTAAGAATAAAGACCAGCAACTGCGACCAAGGTCGCAGTGTTGTTGATTTAGAGTAAAGACCAACAACTGCGACCAAGGTAGCAGTGTTCTTGTTGATTTATGCTACGGTCATCAACTGCGAGCAAGGTCGCCGTATTTTTTTGTTGATTAAGCTACGGTCACCAACTGCGACCAAGGGCGCAGTATTTTTTTTTGTTGATTAAGAATAAAGACCAGCAACTGCGACCAAGGTCGCAGTGTTGTTGATTTAGAGTAAAGACCAACACTGCGACCAAGGTCGCTGTGTATTTTATTAAGACTACGATCATCAACTGCGACCAAGGTCGTCGTGTTTTTTTGTTGATTAAGAATAAAGACGAGGAACTGCGACCAAGTCGCTGTGTTGTTGATTAAGTCTAAAGACCAGTAACTGCGACCAATGTCGCAGTGTATTTTAATAAAACTACGGTCATCAACTGCGACTAAGGTGTACCAAAATATATTTAAAAAAGAGATTTAAAAACAGATTTCGTCACATTTAACTTTGGAAAACATATTTATATATATTTAAAAAAGTAACAAAATACATTTTTTTTAAACTTCTATTTCTCGTCATCACCATCGTAATCAGATTCGTCGTCAAGAGTCATGTTTTCGTCTTCTGTATCGCTTTCCGTCTCTTTCTCCTCTTCAGCGACAGTCTCCTCTTCGCTTTCTTCCTCTTCATGTTTGTGTTTTGGTTCATCAACGAACTCCCAGAACGGATCATCTGTATCAAGCTCTGATTCTGACCCGTAGCGAGACATTGTTTCAGAACTAAACATAAAATCATCATTTGATGATTGGCTTTCTTTCCGGTGAAGATGGTGGTGATGGTGAAGACATTTTTTTGAATGTATTTTTCGAACAGTAAGAGTATCGAATTTGAGGAAAAAATAACTTAGTATGTTTTTAATCCTTTGCTCATGACCCTTTATATATTTTTAATCCCGGAATTCCAAAAGGTTTAAGCTCTCGGACCACGTGAATATCTCTCAAATATATTTTCTACCTTTTCAAAAAATTGTATACTTCCTAGGTGACTGTTCAGTTATCCAAAACAGTTAAAATGTTAATACACTATAATTTGAAATTATAATGAACTTCAAAACAGTTCATTATTGCGACCATAGTCGCATTGGGAACTGATAAATGTTTAAGTAAATGTGTTTTTTTTTTACTTTTTCAAGGCTAGTAGTCGCAGTCGTCATATAAAAGGGGTATTTTTGTCAATTTGTTTCACGATTGTTTAGGCGGGATTTTTTTTATTTTTTTGGCGCCAACACTCTGCGACCGATGTGCGGCGGTGATGTAGCCACGTCCCGCAGGCTGAGAAACTCTCTCAGCCTGCAGGCTGAGGTACAGTAACCCCTATATATATATATATATATATATATATATATATATATATATATATATATATATATATATAATATATATTTCGTGTGTTATAGCTGAGAAAGAGTAAAACTGCCTTTTTATTTTTTCCCACTTAACAACAATGTAGTAGTTTCTTAAATTTTTTAAAATTTGTGACAGTATTTTGTATTTTTCAAAGTTCATGACATATTTTTCAAAATGGCTTAAAGTTTATGATATTTTAGTAAATTTAGCTTTATTTATTGCCCGTCACTGACGGCAAGATGAGCCCACATGCTTTCTAAATTTGAAAGTTCTTTTCCATTGCCACATTTGATGGGTTTATTGAATATCATCTTCATCTGTTCCAGGGAAAGGGGATTTTTTGCAGTAGCTGATGACTATGCATTTTTTGAGACTAGATTTTTTGAATATTGAGAAAAACAAATTTAATATTTTTTGTCTTGTTAGATAGTGATAATTTTAATTTTCTAACGCATAATAGTTAGGAATTTTTGAACACTCAAAAACACTTTTTTTCAGTCTCAATGGACAAATTGTGCTAGTAAACACGTTAAAAATATAGGGTGAGATTTCTCAAATATTACTTTATAGTTAAAAATATGTGAGCACGTGAGACGCATTTGCGGTTCGGAGAAGAAAAAAGAGAGAGAGCAAACAGTAAGGTGTTTATTAAGACTAAAAGACTGTATTAAAAGAGTAGAGATGATTATTAAATGGTTACTAGCAAAACAATATTTTAAAATTTATTTTTTAAAAAAAATAGAAAAATCATTAAGGCGCCCAAACTCGATTACTCGAGGGATGATCATTTCCTACACCAGATGAACACATTCAGACATGGAATTATTGCATTGAGAAGAAGCAAGTGCATGAAGCATTTCTTTTAGAAGCATAAAAAGAGAGGAAAAACAATATATAGTATTATAAAGTAAAGTTGAAAAGAGATTAGTCACCGCTGTTTTACGGTCCAGATCACTTTTCAATTCACGCCGAAGTGTACTATCATTGACAGGAACAGACCTATTAGTTGGCTGGGCCAGGCGACATCCCCACCCATTTTTTTATATATTGTCTTAAATTCTTTTCTATTTTAATTTTTTTTTCTTCATATATTGCGGTAGACCAACAGATTTTGGGTCCAACTTAATATTGATCCAAAGTTAGCCCAAATAAGCTTGGGCTAAAGTGGCTAAGCTGGTTGTCATCTAACTCAGCCCAAGTTAAACCCAGAAATGAAGGCCGATACTAGGAGGCCTTTTTACCGTCTGCAAAATTTTACCATTTCTTGAGTTTCTTTTGACTTTCCCTTTTCCCTTATCTCCTCTGATACTGTCAGTCCCATCTCTCTCCGTCCCCCTCAAATCTCTCCGTAAATTTTCCATTTTTTTGCACAAAAAGACTGAGAATCTAAAACCTCACCATTCTCGCCTTCAAGCTTTGATTTCTCTCGTTTCGTTTCTCCATTAGAAACTCACATGGAGTTCTTGAAATCCACCCTCATAAACCACAAATTTTTGCTTTGCACACTGGCCATCTTCTTGGGCTTCATCTCCCTCCCTCTTTACTTCAACTATTCTCAAAATCCACCCACAAATCTCTCATCATCCTTTCAAATCTTGGACCATTCTCCTCATTATAATGTACTTGATGCCCCAACCTCACAACCCACCAGAGAATTTGATGAAAAGTTAGCACCTTGTTTGTCTCAACAACTTAGCCCTCCAGAAGCTGCTGCAACTCTAGTGCCCTTAGCAGTGAAAGAGGCAAGTGGTGGATTGAAGGAGGAGAAGTGTGACATTTTTCAAGGGAGGTGGGTTTATGATCCCAAGGGTTACCCTCTGTATCATGGGCGCCAGTGCCCATTTCTCAGCGAGCAGGTAACTTGCCAGAGGAATGGGAGGCCCGATTCAGGGTACGAGCATTGGAGGTGGGAGGCTAGAGGTTGTGAGATCCCAAGGTATGAACTAATTATAAACTTTGCTTTGCTCTTATTTATGCCTCTATCATTTGTCCATAGTTTCTCAAAGGAGCATGAATGAATAACCTTTTCTTATTGAATTGTTCGAGGTGGAATCACTTTGGCACACTCCTTGGCCTCTTTCTAATCATTTGTTGCCATAGAGAAAATTATTTCTTGATTCCAGGCAGTTTAATCATAGGAACTGCTTCTTTTGTTGGAAGATAAATATAATTTCCTTAACCCTCGCCACAATTTTAGAGGCATGGTGCAGTGGCGTACATATAGCGCTATAGGGATTCAAATCCTATTTGGGCATGTAGTTTAAGATGATTAATTTAAAAGTAAATACCTTTTTTTCTTTTGATAAATAAAGTAGATACCTTTATACACATTCTAGGTTTCAACCAACAAAGATACTCAACTTACCAGGTAGTTTTAGAGGATAAATATATAAGCCCTCACGAAACAATTTTAAAATTTTGTGTAGTGACAAGAACATCGAGGACTTACATGGGGGCTTTCAAGGAAAAAATGCAATATGGGCACTTGTTTCATCAAAGAGAACTAAGTATGTGAACTGGGTTGGATCACCATTCACCTGGGGAAAAAAGGAACCAAATAAAGACAGTATACCATAGCAGCTACAGTTATGACTCAAAAAAATTGTTGGATTCTTTTGGCAATTTTTAATGAGTTATTGAAGAGTCATTTTCTGAAAGGAATATGACTTTTTTAAAAGAATAGAGAATATGATTTTCTATCGAATAAAGCATAGTCTTTAGGAAGGGAACTAAATAAATATTCCTAATCTAGGAATCCTTAGTGAGTTGCGTATAAATATATGATGAGGGACTATGGGAATATTTGGTAGCAATGTGGTTAGGATAGAGGAGATGAGAGAAAAAACATAGAGGGATGAATTGGATGGTTGTGAGAGAATTGTATCATCATGCACTTTTATCATAGTGGAAATTTTGAGGTTTGCCCTCTGTAGATATAGACATTGTGTTGAACTATGTACAATCTTGTGCTATTTCTACTTTCTTGCTCTTTTATCATGCCGGTGTTATTTGTTTTCATGTGTGTGATGCTATCAAGAAGATCCATGATGAAGACCGTGATAACCACCTCTAATATAAGACATCAAGGTAGAAGATAATTAACAACATAAATTTCCTGCTTTCTGCCTACCAGCAAAGTGGGCAAGTCTGGTACCCAACATCGGAGGTGAGGCATCATCTCAGAGACATAGCCATCAAGGTCATGTGTTCTGTCCTCTTTGTGGACTCCCTGGTTCAGGGAGGATTGCATCTTGTCGTTAGAACTGATAGTTCCATTGGCAACAATCCTATCCAATAATAAGCCCAGTCAATAATTTGAAACAAATTGTCCTAGGTTGTTTCCTGGCATTCTGATCATTGTGGTCTAGCCAAATGGTAAATGCGATATCCCGTGCTTGTTGCTCCTGTCTTGTGAACATGTTGTCATATCCACTCTAACTATAGGCCTCTACTGAATCTGGGAGATGTAAGATGCTTGGTAGGATGATGGGGCATCACACCGTTCCTCTACGTACATATCAGCGTTGTCGTCGTCGTGTCACATCGGCACCACTTTGGGCCTGGTTTTGAGCCCCAGTCATTTGTGATTCAGTCATTACTATTGGAGGATCATGTAGTCCATATTTTATTCTGTTCGTTGCTTTTCGTTTGAGAGCAATCAGACTTCATTTGAGTCAGTTTGAGGATTCCTGATTAGGTCTAGTTTATCGAGTTTTCTTTATCTCGTATGCTTTATTGAGTCCAGTATTTAGTACCATATCAGTTATGTGATAAAACTCTTCTCTGTAAGAGTCTATGTAAAATACTCAATTGATGAATAAAATTTCAATGAATATTTGGATATAAGCTTTGCTTTTGTTTTGATTCAGTCTATATTTGATTGTTTTAACTGGTGGTGAAGCTAAGATCCAGGTTGCGACTTGTGATCATATCCAAAACTCTAAATTCTTTTATTTGGTATCTAGTTTCACATCATTTTTGGTATCATAGCCGAAAGTCCTGTTCCCACCCACAAAATTCCCAAACCCTAAACTCCACAAATTTTCACAAATTTCCAAAAAAAAAATGTGAACAGTAACAAATGTAACAAATTGTTATTGTTCAACTCCAGTTCTCTTCGGATTAAAAAAAGTCCCTCTTCATCTTCTTCAACCCCACAACGCCTCAGCAAACCCAAACCACTTAGGGTTTCCTCTGCCACCCCCAACGGATTCCACCACCACCACCGACGGCCTCCCACGACTGAGTCACCTTCGACGCCGATCTGCGCCACTGAAGACCTCGACGACTGCTCCTTCTCCCCAAACCAGGCAGCGAAAGTCCCGCCGTTTGTCCCCGATGAAAATTTCCAAGCCTCCACCACATCAGATCCAAAGTGACGGCAAGATCCACCTCCGACGGCCTCGATCCCTCCTCCAAAACTCATCGTCGGCGCATCCTACCTTCATTCCATCCTCCGGCGACCTTGATGACTCCTCATCCTCTCCAAATCAGGCAGCAGAGCTCCAGGCTTCATCCAACTTACGGAGTCACTCTTTGGCATCTCCTCCGTGCATCTATCGCCGAACAGATCCACTTCGCTAACATCTTCGGTGACGTCGACACCCCTCTTTAACAGCATATCAAGCTTCAGTCTTCTTCGTGGCGTCTTTGAAATCTCCAAAAGCCTAAATCAATGCCAACGTCGACAAATGGCCTCGCCTAATTCAATCGACTCCGGTGAGCTCGCATACACGCGCCACTGGCTTTTCCTCAGCCCTAACTGAGATCGGGAAAGAAGAGAGAGGGAGTGGGTGGATTGGGTGAACAGTGTTCGGTTAAGATTCTAAACCCGTTCTTTTAAACCCAATCTCCTGTCGGGTTCGGTCAAAGGGGTCTCCTCAAGATCCAACCCGATCCGATCCACTTTAGTTGAATCCAACTCAGTTGGACACCAAGTCAGATCAGCGACTCAGTTGAGTACTGAGTTAACTCGCCTGAGTCAATTCGCCTGAGTTAACTCAGTCCAGAGGCAGCACCCAGCTTCCAGAGGTTGTTACGTACTCGATTTGTGTCCAATTTGCACTGTTCTCGAGGTAGCGGGTTCGCAGCTCATAGCACTACTATCCAGAGTTGTGGTAGGTGAATTATTTTTACTCGGTACAGGTAATTTTAGGTAATTCTTAACTCACTCAGTTCTACTACTTTTTCAATAGTGCTAGCTATCCAGTTGCACCAGATTGATCCATCTCTTGTGCTATCGACTTGTCGCTGTCCACTATATAAACTGTAAGCGCGTACATCTGTCAACTTTATTTACAACATCTGAGTATTACACTAGAACTATTCCTGATTCTAGGTAAGGAATGATTTTTTCTAGATTTTAAAACGATCAACACTACACAAAATTTCTAGTACCTGATCACTTAATTAAATTTTTGTTGTCCAAATGGAAATGAGTAATGCGATACTTACCACACACCAGAACTGAACTACTTGCTGATTTATCATTATTGATCATTTTGCATTAGGTTGCATATTAGTTGGTAGATCATTTTTTAGTTTCAATTCTTTTTTGCATTGTATCTTACATCTTGCATCTAAACACTCTATTGCATGACCACCCGTAGTGGAACACAATACCACCCTCACGATCCAACTCCTGAAATTGAATCCGTACTAGACAACCTCACTAAACTCATAGAAAGATTAACCACTCGGATGGACAACATGGAGCAAGAATTGAGAAACTGATGCGGACATCGTGAAGCCGAAGCCCAATTCAAAAGCATGAAAAGTGTACCGAAGGAGGCCCAAGAATTTTATGGTAAGTTGGTTCTAGAAGGAATTATAAAATTCGAGTAGTATTAGGAGTTCTAGTTTCTATTTCTTATATTTTATTTTTAGTAGTACGATTTGTAGTAGGATACTACTTTCCTTTTTATGTATTTCTCTTTCTTTTAGACTGTTGATTTCGTTTAGGATTAGAATTATATAATCCAAATACAAGTCGGAGATGTAATTTTATAGTATATATAAAGGCCTCATGTATTCACTTTTTTCAAGGAACAATCAATTAAAGTTTTTACTCTCAGTTGAGTTTAATACGGATCTCAATTCTCCTCTCTATAGTGGTGTGATAGCCTATTAGACTCAATTATTGGTGGGAAGCCGTAATTGATTTTTCTATCTCTATCTCCTCTTCAAATTTCTTTCTCTCAAATAAATCTCTGTCGAATACCCAGTTGCCAAATCCCTCTCTTCTTTGTCACGCATCTAGCAACTTCGGCCGTGTTTGCATAAGCGCCTCGACTCCTCAACGACACTGTTTTTGTCGACTGTACTTCTTCTCATCGGCTGAGCTCAAAAATCAACCAACAATCAGCAAGCAAGCTAAGATCAAATTTACAATTATATCAGGTATTTTTATTATTACATTAACTCTTTAATTACAAGTCTAGATATACATCATCCAATCTGTTATTTATTCTGATCTTCTGTTCACATTAAAAGTGAGCGAGTGATTCTGTTTCTTCTTGTGATGACTTGACTTCTTTATTACGTATAGAACTTAATTTCCTGCATAAACGAAGTTTCTAATTAGTTCTTTAAACATTGAATTCGATAAGCACTTGCATGATCAATGTAGCTTAATCTAATATTATCTGTTTTTATTCAATTCCTACTAACGATATTTCTTGTTGGTGAAGCGTACTTTGAGTTAATTTATCTATTGCTTCCGCCCCATATACGTTTCATATCATCTTGGTATCAGAGCAAAGTTAGGTAGGATTTACATCTAGAAAGTATTTAAACGTAGTTTCCTCCATCTAATTAATTTTAAAACTAAAAAGAAACTAGTGTAAATTAGGAACCCTTGAAAGGTAAGTCTTTCCTTGAAATTCTGTACGATTGGTGTCTAATCAAGGAAGGATACTCAACGTGGTTCTGTAATTAAGGGACACCAAGTGCGAAAAACCTCCCACCTGAGTTAAGCCGACCTGGCCAATTGGACTGGTAAAATCGGGGTTTGACTGACCCGATAATTTCAGAAAACAGATTTTTTTCGAAAATAAAATAAAAAATAGTATAGATTTGTATTCATATTATGACTCATACATTGCATGCCAACCCGTAGTGTTGCTCCATACTTACGTGAAGAAGTTAGTGAACCTAACACTGATTCCATGGCCTCCCAACCTACGCTAGCTGATCTTGTGGCTAAACTTGAAGCCTGACCCACGACATGGCTTAGACTCGAGCTGATCTACATGAAACTAAAGAGCAAGTAAAAGAAATATCTTGTTGAGAGTCCTCCACTGCTAGAGAAAATTCATCCTCATCGCGAAATAACCATCGTGATAACACTGATAACCCACCCAATCCCGATGATCAATATATGAAAAACATCAAGATCGATGTTCCCACCTTTGATGGACGTCATGACCCACAACTTTTTCTAGTTTGGACACTCCAACTAGATAAGTACTTTACATGGTACAATCTCACTGAGCCGAGAAAAATTAAATTCACTGCCATGAAAATGATCGATCAAGCTAGTCAATACTGTACTAACTCAGAGAACATACGTGCATCCTGACTTCAATAACCTATTGAAACATGGGATATGATGAAGGATGAGCTGAAATATAAGTATGTGCCACCATCATTTAGTGACTGTCTTATGGACAAATGACTTCAATACAATCAAGGCAATAAATCAGCAAAAGAGTATGCTGCAAAATTTGATGACTTTCTCATTAGATGCAGTACCTTCAGTAAGGAAGGACAAGCTTAAATCTTTTCTAGATTTAGAGCCGGACTTAGATAAGACTTGCGAACCGAATTGTTAGTTAGAGGGTCATCGAATTAAAGAAAGCCTATACCATAATTCAAGATCTAGATTCCCTTAGGTCTAACTACAATGCTAGGAGTTTCGATTCAAAATCGAGTGTGACTAGGGTTTTCTCTTATTCCCACTCCAATAAGTCTAGCACCCAATCCTCCTCCCGAAAGAATAACTTTAAAGGGAAACAAAGTGATGATCGTAGCAAACTCTCCGAGCAATTTTTTTTTCAAATTTAGTGCATCCACTAAGTGTTATAAATGTCAAGGTTATGGTCACATTGCCGCTAACTATCTTAGCGAAATGAAAATCACCTTCGTTAACGGAGTTCCCACACAAGCTTCCGAGTCTGATGATGAGGAAATTACATATCACCCTGACATAAGTGAAGACGACGATTCTGATTATGATCAAGAAGGTTCTGATGCTGAATGTAATATATTCAACTCGCACCTTCAAATTACATATCTGTCGTCTGATGTGCGTACTCACAAGAAAAGGACGATTGGAGGAAAACTGCTATCTTCCGCACATTCATAAAATTGGAGACATATTGAAAAGTAATAATAGATAGTGAAAGTTGTGTCAATGCAATATCATCCAAAATGATTGAGAAGGTTGGATGGAAGGCTGAACTTCATCCCCATCCATATAAGGTGTCATGGATCAACTCCACAACCCTAGACGTGAAATAACGATGTCTTGTCCCGATTGAGTTTGATGTTTATAAAAAAAAGATATGGTGTGATGTGGTTACGATGGATGTAGGTCAAATCATTTTAGGACGATCATGGCTCTACGATTACGATGTTACCATTCACGGTCGATCGAACATGTGTCGATTTGAGCACGAGGGTAAGAAGATTATGTTGACACCCTACCGACCTATAGCTAAAAAGCTTAAACCTAACACACCAAAGAAGTCGAAAGGAGTTAATTTGATTAGTGCAACAGAACTTCATCAAGAGCTCAAGAATGGTGCTCCGTTCACGATCTTAGCCGCTAGAGAAGTTAAGACGCCAGATAGCATTATTCCTCCAGAAGTTACCCTCGTGATTGAGGAGTTTAGTGATGTCTTCCCTGAAGACCTTCTAGATAAATTACCACCGATGCGTGACATCCAACACGCTATCGATCTAGTATCCGGATCAAGTCTATCAAACTTGTCACATTACCAAATGAATCCAACCGAGCATGCTAAGTTCAAGAGACAAGTCGATGAATTGGTAGAAAAGGGTTTCATTAGAGAAGGCATGAGCCCATGTGCGGTCCCTGCATTATTAACGCCGAAGAAAGATGGATCATGACATATGTGCGTGGATAGTATAGCGATTAACAAAATTACAATCAAGTATCGTTTTCCCATTCCGAGGTTGGATGATATGCTGGATATGATGTCTGGTGCGACAATCTTTTCTATGATAGATTTTAAGAGTGGTTATCACCAAATCCGCATTCGTCCGGGAGATGAATGGAAGACCGCTTTCAAGACGAAAGATGGACTATATGTATGGATGGTTATACCTTTTGGATTGACTAACGCTCTGAGTACATTTATGCGAGTGATGACTCAAGTACTACGACCCTTTATAGGAAATTTTTTTGTAGTTTACTTTGATGATATCCTCATTTATAAGCACTCTTGTGAGCAACATTTAGACCACCTACGATAAGTTTGTACTGTGTTGAGAAAGAAAGAATTGCATGCTAACCCGCAGAAGTGTGCTTTTCTTGCAACACAAATTCACTTTCTAGGCTTTGTCGTTTCTTCGAACAAAGTTTTTGCAGATCCTGAAAAAGTTAGAGCAATTGAGGAATGGCCGGAACCAAAGACCATTCGTGAGGTGAGAAGTTTCCACGGACTTGCTACCTTCTACCGACGGTTTTATAAAGGGTTCAACACTGTTATGGCCCCTATTACGGACTGTCTAAAGAAAAGTGAGTTTGCATGGTCTAACGCTGCTGTTAAAGTGTTTGTCAAAATTAAGGAAAGAATGATCAATGCCCCGGTTATGCGTCTCCCTGATTTTTTAAAGATTTTTGAAGTAGCATGTGACGCATCCGGCATAGGTATAGGAGGAGTCTGAGCTCAAGAAGGGCATCCAGTTGCTTACTTTAGTGAGAAATTGAATGGCGCCAAGCAAAAGTACTCTACCTATGATAAGTAGTTCTATGCGGTAATTCAAGCACTTCGTTATTGGCGACAATATT
The DNA here is from genome assembly GCA_038442645.1 of Agave tequilana. Taxonomy (NCBI): domain Eukaryota; kingdom Viridiplantae; phylum Streptophyta; class Magnoliopsida; order Asparagales; family Asparagaceae; genus Agave; species Agave tequilana. The sequence continues at coordinate 24,786 of JAVJIF010008515.1, forward strand.
TGCTACCGCAAGAATTCATTCTCTTTTCTGACCATAAGGCTTTGAAATACATATATTCCCAAAAGAAGTTGAATGCTAGACATGGTCGTTGGATTGAGTTTTTACAAGACCACACATTCGCCCTACGTCACAAAGTGGGAGTTGAAAATAAAGCCGCCGACGTTCTCAGCCGTCGAGTGTTCATTTTGACTAAGATGTCAACTGCTGTTAATGGTTTTGAGAAATTGAAAACTGAGTATGAGTCATGTCCTGATTTTCACGAAATATATGCTGAACTAAAAGATGAAACTACACGAGAAGTTGATAGATTTGTTCTATATGATAGATATTTATTTTTAGGCCGTAAACTATGCATTCTAAGAACTTTTTTAGAAAATTTTTTGTTTGAAAATTGCATGCCGGTGGTCTAACTAGACACTTTGGGAATGAGAAGACCATAGAAGCTGTCGAGTATAGGCTCTATTGGCCTAGTTTGAAACGCGAAGTTGCTAAACATGCTGGCATATGTCACATTTGTCAACTGGCTAAACAACAAAAATAAAACACTGGTTTGTATACTCCACTCCCCGTCCCGAATTGTCTTTGGTAAGATATAGTATGAATTTCGTGTTAAGTTTACCGAAAACTATGAGAAAACACGATTCTATTTTAGTTATCGTGGACCGTTTCTCCAAAATGGTCTATTTTCTTCCTTATTCTCGAACTGCAGATGTTTCTAGAGTTGCTAAGATATTTTTGACGATATTGTCAAATTGCATGATTTGCCTAAGACCATTGTGTCCAATAGAGATGTGAAATTCACGAGTTACTTTTGAAAAACACTTTGGCACATGCTAGGCACAAAACTGAAATTCTCCACTACTTTTCATCCCCAGACTGATGGTTAAACCGAAGTTGTCAATAGAAATCTAGGGAACTTATTACGCACACTAGTCGGTGAACATACGGCAAGTTAGGATCTTAAACTAGCCACTGGAGAGTTACATATAATGATATAATACAGCTGTAAATAGGCTACAGGCAAATCACCACATGAAATTGTTTATGGTTTTAGACCTAAATAGCCTATAGACCTTATCCCTATGTCCGATCATATTAGAGCATAAGATTCTGCATCATTATTTGCGTCACATGTGCATGACTTACACAAGTAAGTTATGATACCAACTACAAACTACGAGCGGATGTAAGAAAAAAACTTAAAACATTTAATGTTGGTGATTATGTGATGGTACGGATTCGTTCGGAACGGTTTCCATCAGGAATTGTTAAGAAACTGCATGCTCGTAGTGCTGGTGCATTTCAAATTTTAAAGAAGCTAAACGACAATGCTTACGTTATCGATTTTCCTGAAGATTTTGGTATCAGTTTTACATTCAATATTAAAGATCTAGTGGATTGTAAGGGTCCTGATTTTAACCCTAACAGCCCATTAGATGAGCCATCCATTGAGCCTATTTCTGAGAGACATTCTCGTCCACCACTTTCAAATATATTACCTAATACAGTGGATCAGATTGATAAAATTGTGGATGATGAAATTATCATCACCAAAGATGGTGGGACTCGTAAGTATTTGGTTCGATGGAAAGAAAAATCACTAACAGATGATTTGTGGATAGATCGAAGTGAGTTGTAAAAGATTGATCTTGACATAATGGAGCAGTATGAGAGTTCTTCTTCCTCAAACTCAACGGAGTCGAGTTCTTTTCAACCCGGAGAGAATGATACGGACATCGTGAAGCCGAAGCCCAATTCAAAGGCATGGAAAGTGCACCGAAGGAGACTTAAGAATTCTATGGCAATTTGGTTCTAGAAGGAATTGTAAAATCCGAGTAGTATTAGGAGTTCTAGTTTCTATTTCTTGTATTTTTATTTTTAGTAGTACGATTTGTAGTGGGATACTACTTTTCTTTTTATGTATTTTCTCTTTCTTTTAGACTTTGATTTCTTTTAGGGTTAGAATTATGTAATCTAAATACAAGTAGAAAATGTAATTTTGTAACCTATATAAAGGCTCCATGTATTCACTTTTTTCAAGGAACAATAAATTAAAGCTTTTACTCTCAATTGAGTTTAATACAGATTTCTCAATCCTTCTCTCTATTAGTGGTGGGATGCCCTATTAGACTCAATTATTGATGGAAAGTCGTAATTGATTTATCTATCTCTATTCCCTTTCTCTATCTCCTCTTCAAATTTCTTCCTCTCAAATAAATCTCTGTCGAATACCCCGTCGCCAAATCCCTCTCTCCTTCGTCACACATCCAGCAACTTCAGCCTCGTTTGCATAAGTGCTTCGACTCCTCTACGACACTGTTTTCGTCGACCATACTTCTTCTCATCGGCGTGAGTTCAAAAATCAACCAACAATCAACAAGCAAGTTAAGATTAAATTTACAATCATCTCAGGTATTTTTCTTAAAATCTTTAATTACAAGTCTAGATATACATCATCCAGTCTGTTATCTATTCTAATCTTCTGTCCACAATAAAAGTGAGCGAGTGATTCTGTTTCTCCCTTGTGATGACTTGACTTCTTTATTGCGTATAGAACTTGATTTCCTGCATAAATAAAATTTTTAATTAGTTATTTAAACATTGAAATTGAAAAGCACTTGCATGAACAACATAGCATAATCTAATATTATTTGTTTTAATTCAATTCCTACCAACGATCTTTCTTGTTGGTGAAGCATATCTTTGAGTTAATTTATTTATTGCTTCCGCCTCATATACACGTTTCACATCAGAAACACTAGGGGACGAGAAACTACCGACAATATTAGTGATAATGGAACCACCCTAAGAATATCGACCAAAATGACTTTGCGGGAGCTAACTTTAAGAACATAAAACTTGAGGCACCCACTTTCGATGGTCAGTTGGATCTCCAAATCTTTCTCGATTGAATTTCTGACATGGACCGCTACTTTGACCGGTATGATATGTCTGATGAGAGAAGAATTCGGTTTGCCAAAATGAAACTAGTGGGTCAGGCTAGACAATATTGGACGAATATTAAGAAACTGATGAGACTCAGGCATCAGGAAGCTATTCAAACTTGGGATGAGATGAAACTTCAGGAGAAATACTTGTTTGTGTCATACAAACAACGTCTGCTTGATCAGTGACAACATGTGACTCAAGGCAATCGGCCAGTATCGGAGTATATCAAGCAGTTTGATCATTTTTAGTGAGATGTGGTGAGGATGAGTCTGATGTCATAGTCTTATCTAGATTTCGTTCAGGACTTAAGGAGGAGCTTAAATGTGAGCTAATTGTTAGAGATATTTCTACCTTAGAACAAGCTATTCAGGTTTTCCAAGAGTTAGATCAATTCCAGGCTCCCTCTTTCCCTAAACACACCGATTATAGGGACAATCCTAACAGGAATACTGTTAAATGTCAACCTAATCCAACCCAATCTCAGCCTCATTTTGGACCAAGCAGCTCCAATCTTAAGCGCGAAGACAAAGGCAAAGAAATCGCAGGTGAGTCGTCTAGATCCATTCAACAAACTCAATGTTTCAAATGCCGAGGGTATGGTCACATCTCAGCACAATGTCCGAGTAAATCAAGAACGTTGATTATTGAGACCCAATCGGACAGTGATCAGGATGATTTAGATGAAATTGTCTATGACCTTGAAGGAGATGTTTGGGAAGATGATTTTGATGTTGATCAGGCCGCTACCTTGGGATGTGTTTTGAGCATGCACTCTTGTTGGTTAACGATATAGATAAAATTGCCCATCACCTGAATGTGGTGAGGTGTGCCCTGGCTAAACCTAAAGAAAATGATGACTAGCGCAGAACTTCAATTTTTCAAACTCTCACCAAAATTGGTGGTAAGAATTGTTGGGTCATCATTGATAGTGGCAGTTGCGTCATTGCCGTCGCCTCAGGTATGGTGACTAAACTTGAGCTGAAGACCATTCCCCACCCTCAACCATACAAGGTGTCATGGGAAAACTCCGCGTCCATTAATGTGAAAGATAAGTGTCTTATTCCGCTCATATTTGCCATATATTCGGACAAAATTTGGTGTGATGTAGTCACCATGGACGTGGGTCATATCATTTTGAGACGACCTTGGTTATATGACCAAGATGTCACTATCTATGGACGTTCAAACTCATGTTCATTTGTTCATGAAGGAAAAAAAGCAAATTGGCCCCGTTGCGTCTCACTCATCCTACACCTGAGACTAAGCAGGCTGAATCGATTGACAACAAGAAAGCGTTTAACACTGATCAGCTCCAAGCTTATTGATAAGGAGATTGCCAAGAGATCCTTATTGATAAGGAGATTGCCAAGAGATCCACAGTTATCGCATTTAGAGCAGATTCCTCCGGCAACACCCCTTATTGAAGGAATTTGCCGATATTTTTTCAGAGGAACTCCCGAATAGTCTGCCTCCTATGAGTGACATCCAACACGCCATAGATTTGGCTGCTGGATCTTCTCTCTCCAACTTATCTCCCTACAGAATGAATCCAGCGGAACACGCTGAACTCAAAAGGCAAGTTGACGAACTCTTGAATAAGGGATTCATTAAAGAAAGTATGAGTCCGTGTGCAGTACCAGCATTGCTAACCCCAAATAAAGACGGCTCGTGGAGAATGTGTGTGGATAGTCGCGCAATCAACAAGATCACCGTCAAATATCGGTTCTCCATCCCCAGACTGGGTGACATGTTGGATATGATGTCTGGAGTCACCATCTTCTCAAAAATCAATTTGAAAAGTGGCTACCATCAAATTCGGATTCGTCCAGGAGATGAGTGAAAAACCGCTTTCAAGGACAAAGATGGCCTATACGAATGAATGGTCATGCCTTTTGGTTTGACTAATGCTCCTAGCACTTTCATGCGAATGATGACACAAGTATTAATGCCCTTTATGGGCAAATTCTTGGTCGTATGTTTTGATGATATTTTGATTTACAGTAAGACACCAGAGCATCATGTGGGTCATCTCAGGCAAGTTTATCATGCGCTGCGAAATGAGCAATTGTACGCAAATTCTAATAAATGCGTGTTCATGACCGAAAAGGTCGTATTATTGGGGTTTGTTGTATCCGCTCAAGGGTTTTCGCTGACCCTCAGAAAATCCGGGCAATTATAGAATGGCCGGAGCCTAAGAATATCAGAGAGGTAAGAAGTTTTCATGGGCTGACAACATTCTATAGGCGATTCATAAAAAGGTTCAGTACTATTATGGCCCAATTACGGATTGCCTGAAGAAAAAAAGTTCCAGTAGTCCACTACTGCTGCCAAGACATTCAAGAAAATCAAACAACGAATGATCGAGGTATCTGTAATGAGACTTCCTGATTTCTTCAAGGCGTTCGAAGTCATGTGCAACGCTTCAGTTATTGGCATAGGTAGAGTACTCAGTTAAGAAAAGCACCCAATTGCCTTCTTTAGTGAAAAGTTAAGCGAAGCTAAACTGAATTACTCCACATATGACAAAGAATTTTATGCGGTTGTACAATCATTACGCCATTTGCGACATTACCTCTTACCACAGGAATTTGTTCTTTAATCGGACTACGAAGCCTTACGGTACCTTAACTCGCAGAAAAAGCTTAGTGTTAGACAGAGAAGATGGATTGAGTTTATGCAAGACTATACTTACACTTTGAAGCATACATCGGGAGTTGAGAATAAGGTAGCAGATGCGCTCAGTCGACGCACCTGTGTGCTTAAACAACTGAACGCTGAGGTAGTAGGTTTCGAGCGAATAAAATAAGAGTACGTGTCATGCCCCGATTTTGTAGAGATTTTTGGTGTTTTGAAGTAAGGGGTGACACAAGAGATAGATGGTTTCCTACTCAGGATGACTATCTATGTTGATTTCACACGTTATGCATTCCCCGTACTCACTACGAGACTGTCTTGTTTGGGAACTGCATGCTGGGGGTCTTGCTAGTCACTTCGGCCGTGAAAAGACTATAGATGCGGTAGAAAGTTTATTTTACTGGCCAAGCTTAAAACAGGATGTTGCAAGGTTAATAGGACAATGTTGCACTTGCCAATTGGCCAAGCAGCGAAAACAGAACACTGGCTTGTATATGCCTCTACCAGTGCCAGACCACCCCTAGCAAGACGTGAGTATGGATTTCGTGCTTGGACTTCCAGAGACTATCAGAAAGCACGATTCTATATTTGTGGTTGTCGACTGTTTTTCAAAGATGGCACACTTCTTACCTTGTAGTAAGACTTCTGATGCTTTCAAAATTGCTCAGATCTACTTTGACGGAATAGTTAAGCTGCATGGTTTACCCAAAACTATTGTATCAGATAGAGATGTCAAGTTCATGAGTTACTTTTGGAAAACTCTATGGCACAAGATGGGGACTAAGCTCAAATTTTTCACTACTTTTCATCCCCAAATAGACGGTCAAATCGAGGTGGTTAACAGGAGCCTAGGAAATCTTTTATGATGTCTAGTCGGTGAACATTTGCGGAATTGGGATCTAACCTTACCCACTGCTGAATTTGCATATAACAGTTCATGTAATAGGTTAATATATATGAGTCCATTTGAGGTAGTACATGGTTACAAACCTACGAAGCTTATAGATCTTGTTCACATGACACATCCTAGAGTGTCCGAGTCAGCATCTGCATTTGCATCGCATATACATGATTTGCATAAAGAAATCAGCAAGAAAATTCAGTAAGTAATGCTCAATATAAATCCTATGTTGATTTGCACCGTAGGCACCTTGAATTTAAGGAGGGTGATTATATAATGATCCGGATTCATCCAAAACGGTTCCCACCTGGAGCTGTCAAGAAATTAACTGCTCATAGCGCTGGCCCTTTTAAAATCCTTAAGAAAATAATCCACAAATGCTTATGTAATTGTTTTACCTCCGGATTTTGGGATTAGTTCGATATTTAATATATCAGACTTAGTAGCTTATAAAGGTCCTCCTTTTAACCCTGACAATCCACTTGTGGATCTTGATGAGCCTACCCCTGAGTCTTTATTTGAGAAACCCCACTTTCCTCCACTACTAACAACAATTGACCCATTTACAACAAAACAAATTGATAGCATAAAAGATGATCAGATCATCTCTACTAGGGATGGTGGTTTCAGACGGTACCAGTACATTATAAAGGTTGTCCAGAATATGACGATACATGGATTACACGAGAAGACCTGTAACGCTTAGACTCGGATTTGTTGGAGTTTTATGAGTTATTTGGAGCCATACTCGACGGGATCAAGTTCTTTTCACCCTGGGAGTACTGATGGGGGTATCACACCGGTTCATCTACGTACATATCAGCGTCGTTGTCATTGTGTCACATCGGCACCACTTTGGGCCCGGTTTTGAGTCTCAGTCATTTGATTCAGTCATTACTATTGGAGGATCATGTAGTCCATATTTTATTCTGTTCGTTGCTTTTTGTTTGAGTCCAATCGGACTTCGTTGGAGTCAGTTTGAGAATTCCTGATTAGGTCTAGTTTATCGAGTTTTCTTTAGCTCGTATTGATTTATTGAGTCCAGTATTTAGTATCATATCGGTTATGTGATAAAACTCTTCTCTGTAAGAGTCTATGTAAAAGACTCAATTGATGAATAAAATTTCAATGAATATTTGGATATAAACTTGGCCTTTTGTTTTGATTCAGTCTATATTGATTGTTTCCACTGGTGGTGAAGCCGAGAGATCCAATTTGTGACCTGTAATTATATCCAAAACCCTAAATTCTATTATTTGGTATTTGATTCCATATCATAGGATCACATCCCTTAATACAAGGGTGTGCAGACACCTATGTCTCTGGATCCAAGACTAATCTGGCAGTACATACAGTTGTCATCCATACAGTTGTCATCAACTGTCAAGTCGCTTAAGGAGGTTCTTCCTTTTTATAGAATGGTATTTTCAGATATAAGCCACAGGAAGGCTTTGATCATAGGTGCTAACCTTGCCTTCCAAATCACCCGCTCATAAGGTCCCCAGAATTACAAGTCATTGGTATGGAGATTTGATTGATAACAGATTCACCTTGTCCCACCATCATACCCATTCATATCTGGGGCTGGCGAGTGAGTGGAACCTTGAGAGCTCTGGAGAAGAATCAGCTCCTTGTGCTCACGTGGGAATGTCTGATCACTGTGACAGAGGCGTGCTTTCCACCCCAATTGGGTGTTCAACTACATGCAAAACCTAAATTTAACATCCTCTGCTATTGTTATTTGTTTCAAGGAAAAAAAAGGAAAAAGCATGTTAGTTTCTGGTATAGAACACCACAGGCCAAGTGCTTTAGCCATGATATGCTAAGCTAAACTAGATTCGGTTCCAATAGGGGAACAGATGTAGGATTAACTATTAAAATTCTGTTGCTGACGGCTAAATCACCAAAAAAAAATGTATTAAATTTTTGCACTTCACTCAAAAACATTTTATTTTAGACATTGACCTCAAATTTAGCTACTTTTCTCTAAAAAAAATTTGAACTAGCTATTGAATGTAATAATGAGTCTCATCTCATGAAACTCCAAAATTTTGGCCAATCCCAAATTTGCCCTCTCATGAAGGTTTAATGGCACGCACATGCTTGAACGGTTGAGAGGGAAGCGTATGGTGATCATTGGAGACTCCCTCAACCGAAATCAGTGGGAATCGCTCGCATGTCTTCTCTACTCATCTATTCGGCCATCACGTGCTATTGTCAAGACACGGAGGTCTGTCCGGATATTCCGAGCCAAGGTAGAAGCTTTTTTTTCCTTTTGAGGGAAAAGCTATAGTGTCTTGTTTTACAGTTTTAGTATTTAGAATCTGTTATACTTGCATTTTTTTGCTCATTTCTGTTATACTTGCTTGATATATGTTATTAGTGCACAATCCATTAGCTCAAGCTTCTGTGCAATGTGGTTATGACATGGTATCGCCTGGTCCATGCGCAACTTCTATCATTTTAATATTTAACATTATGAGGCATAAATACCTCATCTATCAAAATTGCATATATAACATAAACTTGCATAAGATTTATCATGCAAACAGAGAAATCGTTCAAGCTCAATTGTATCGAATATATAAAACTGAAGTTATGTAAATTAGTCGGGGGAAAATTTACTAAAAAAAGCTAGTAGGGAAAAGTCACCATTGACCATTGTTTCTTATAACAAGTTCTGCTATAACACAACTTGGGTATTCAATGGCACTGCTTTTTCATGGCATTGATATTTGCATATGACAGGAGTTCAGAAGGAACTTCGGTATAAATAGAATTCAGTATAACTGTTAGTTCTCTCTATAAACTCAGCTATTCTTATCTAATTTGCTGCATTCTGGTAAGCTTCTACATGAATATGTTGTATAGAGTGAAAGCTGCTTTATGGCTGCTAATTTTTCTGTCAGTGATTTTGTTATAGTGGTTGTAATCTCATATTTTGAATATGACTAGAACACCAACTTTAAATAGTTATCATTGGACATAGGACTATGACTGCTCGGTGGAATTTTATTGGAGCCCATTCTTAGTAAGGATGGATGAAATGAAAGACGGATCAAAAATTTTAAGGCTTGAGAAGCTTGCAGAATCAGCTCACCGGTGGCAAGGTGCGGATGTCATGGTTTTCAACACCGGTTATTGGTGGACTCATCACGGGAGGCAAAAGCTGTATGTTCATGTTACAACTTAAATCTGTTGTTGCATACACAGAGAGGAAGATGTCTGACATTCTTAATCTAAGGGTGTGTGATTGGTGCAGGTGGAAGTATTTTGAGCACAAGGGAGAGCTGGTGGAGAAGATGAAAGGATATTCTGCATTCAATATTGCAATGACTACCTGGGCCCATTGGATCGACCGAAAGGTGGACCCTGCCAAGACTAGCGTCTTCTTCCGCAGCATTTCGCCTGTGCACAAAAAGTAAGTATGTCTTCTTCCATAGCATTTCGCCTGTGCACAAAAAGTTTCTTTTAACAATAAAAAACAAAACAATAATAACTTGAGTTGACTGAAATTAATCATCTGGAGTTTCATACTAACATTCTGACTTGATGACTCCCTGTCTATAAAAGCTGGTTTACCTGTTAACAATTCACAAGGTGAACTGAGCTTGTTTAACAATTGGATCATTAAAAAATTGGCTAATTAAGAGTTACATGTTTAATAACCGCTAGATGTAAGAATTTGATACAACTCAGTTTACAACCTTTAACCTGTCTGTTTTTTATACGCTTGCTGACTGGTTGGCTAAAGGACCAAAACCTGCCAAGCTATTTGCAAGTACTAGCTAGGTATCTAGTAGTAGGTAATTTAGGTATCTGGGTGCACAAAGTTCAACAAGCATTAGTGCTTAAAATGTTTGATGAAGTAAACGTGAATTTTGGATTGACACTATATTTTGTCAAAAATAATTATTTGCATAAAAACATCTCTACTATTATGGTGTGAAAAGATTGGCATATTGGGCATTACGTCTGGAGGCTGCATGACATCACTTCTTAAAAGATATTTGGAGGTGGGCCCTATATATAGACCCCAATTTAATTTAACCTTCATTAATTCTACGAGCCTAAAAAATCTAGTGTGTGTGTGTGTGTGTGTGTGTTGTGTGTGTGTGTGTGTGTGTATCAGAATAGGTGTGTAGGCATGTGATAGAGTTCTAAGCAAATCAAAATGGATCAACTCTTTCTTTTTCAAGATAAATAGGTCAAAAGTTGCATATAAAAAGTAAATCCATCTTATTTCAAGCATCTTTCATGTAGATTCCCAGTGATGAACGTACAAGTTTGCAAATATTCTGTTGGTGTTTATATTGCTTTGAGAACAAATAAATGAAGATTTATTCTCATGTTACCGACAGTGGACATAACCTTTTAAATGTAGAATTAATAGATATGTAGTGGGTATGAAGACCTATTCTCACATTGTTGGAATAAAACTTTTTACTTTTTGATGTAACGAGTATGTTGTGCATATGCTTCTTCTTACTGTACACTGCAATATTGAGAAGTCTAACTCATCCATAAGCTGTTTTCTCTAGGTAATTGCTGATGTTATATGCACTCAAACGATTAAATATCTTACTGAAGTCTGAAAACTGACAATCCTTGTGCAAAAACAAATTAAGGACGCAGTTATCGGACCATGTTACATTGATGTTAGAGAGTAACCTATTGCAATCTGGTTATATGGGATCATCATGCTGAACTTCATTAAGGGAGCTGATAGGAAATTGTTGATGCATGTCAACAAACTTTTGTTTCTATTTTATAGTAATTCATGTGCATTAACCAAACCTAAAAAAGGTAGAGAGGAGAGGGATACTGTGAATAGTCCTCTTGCAGGACAAAAGTGATTTCTGGACAAATTCAGAAATTTTCCTGTAATCTACTTTTTATGTCCACGGCTCAATCAACCAAAGTAGTATGTATAACCTCAGAGAGGGATGGTTGTCTGTGAGTCATACATGAAAACATTGAAAACAGAAGATCTTTATTTACCATCATATGCCAGTTATTGATGAGTTCTGACAGAGCTTTTATAGATTAGAATAACAAAGAATAGCCAGGGAATGCATAAGTACTTTTTGCATCTATTCCTTGAAAACTTTTTTGTCAAATTTATTTCAAACTGAGTAATACCATGTTCAAGGCCCAAGCAACCAAGCTTATTTAAACTATATGAAATAATTGCAGGATAAACCTACAGTGGTGTTTCAACCAAATCCGACCGATCACCAATGAGACTTATCTGCAGTGGTTTCCAAGACCCATGGTTTCTGTAATAGAGAGAACAATTCAGGAGATGAGAACGCCAGTTAAGTATCTCAATATCACCCAGTTGTCAGAATATCGACAAGATGCACACACATCGGTTTACACGACAAGGAAGTGGAAACTCCTAACCAAAGAGCAGCGGAATCAACCAGATGAATATGCCGACTGTGATCACTGGTGCCTTCCCGGTGTGCCTGATACCTGGAATTTGTTTATTTATGCCTCTATCATTGGGACCCCCTAAATATGCTCATAATTCTTCACATTGTGATATTGCCTGCTACATATCATTTTCCTTGTGTAATATATTGAAGGGTTCTCTAATATCCTGGGGAAAGAGGGTCCTTCCAAACACGAAACACCAATAAAATGGTTTGTTGTTATGGTCAGCTCCTTTCAGCTTATAATCAGATTTATCATTAAGAGGACCAAGCATATTGATGGCAAGGCATATTATTCTAGAATTGAAGATCGTCAAAATAAAGAAGATTAACATTGGAGACAATCTGGTAGATACGATGATCAAAGCCCGTCCCGTTGTATGGACTTGCCTGATATTTTCAGTAGTGAAAGCTGAGTCCTGCGGGGCATTGAGGGCGTTGGACAGAGGAGGTTCTGCTACGTACTGGATATCTCTGTTGATATTTTTATGCCAAAGCAGAGATTTTATTGTGTATGAATCCTATCACACAAGGTTTTCTGGATTAATCTAATTGTTTGATGTCCTCCCCGAAAATTTATATTGGGTTGTGCCTTTTGAGTTCATAGCCAGACAAGCCAGACAAGCCAGACATGGTTGATTACTAGATCAAAGCAGCAAGGGTGAGTATCTGGAAGGTGTGCTATATACGATGCCTTCGGATTTTCGGGCACCACTTACATTCTGTGTTGGGAAAGGTTTCAGAGCGGTGAGATACCAAACCTCTATTCTTCAATCTTTTGTTTTAATGGAATCATCTATTTGTCACTATTCAGGCAAGTATCCCGGTTACGCGATTACTTTAAACTATCAGCCAACTCTGATATGGATACTGACTGAGACTTTATATCTTCTGTGAGACCATGTAAATCAGTCTGTTACTGTCCACTGTGATTCCTTTTGTTTCAATATCTGTCTTGTGTGTGTGTGTGTGTGTGTGTGTGTGTGTGTTGCGTAAGTCTTGAATCCTATTATACAAGGTTCGATTGTTTAAGCCATACCTTTCAGGGTCATATTTATAGGCGTCATATATATAAAGCTGCAGAGTTTCTGTATTGTACTGTATTAGAAATTTTACACTGTATGGTAACAGATGTGGCTGCACATTGTTCATTGCTGCATCAGGGATACTTTGGAAAAAAATGGTTGCAAATCTAGTGGTATATTGTTGAGAGAACGTGGGAAAGTCATCTGATGATCACAATATCACAAAAGATCGGCATGCTTTTTAGGTCACCTTCTCTTTTGTTTAGCCTCCACCTATAGCTAGACAATGCATTCATCATTTGTCAACTAATCATTGTCCAGAGTAGCAAATTGTCAACCAATGTCTAACAAACCCCAAAAAAAATGAGAACAGTTGGCAACTCATCTTATTCTCAAGGGCAAGAGAGTCTAGGTACACCTACTCCACTGAATTTTTATCCAAGTGATTAGGCTAGCCTCAAGTGATCAAATTGATAATGTAAGCAGTTCTTTGGGTGAATGGGGGTAGCTACTGAAAAGGTGTTGTGATGTACATATTGAATTCATAAACAGTCGAAGTGTGCATGCTTTAGTTTGTCAACAAACAGAGAAGTGAAAAGACATGGAGAATTCAGTCATCAGGCAGAGATGGTCTCTTTGTATTTTAACCAGCTTCTTTGGTTTCCTTTTCCTCATTTCTTACCATGATCAAGGCCGGAATCTTGTCACCATTGTTGCATCTCTTGGGAGCTCGGGTTCAAGCAACTACAAGGTCTCGATCACAAATATCAGCACACAGTCGACAGAGTTCCGAGTGTTTAGCATAGTTTTGCCACATAAAAACAGTTCATCTTCACTGTCAGAATTCTCTCTAGATCCAGTTGTACAAGAGAGGGACTTGTCTCCAAGGCGTAGCGCAGGTAAAGCCCCGGAACTATCAAACAGAAAGTTGTCTCCACAACTCAATACTACTACTAGTGAGATAGTCATTCAGCAAACAAAGAGAGAGCTCTCACTGAAGTCGAATAGTACTGTTAGCGCAAAACTAAAAGAGCCGACAGAAGACAAGTGTGATATTTTTGATGGGTGTGGGTTTATGATTCCAAGAACTATCCACTCTATCATGTGCATCAGTGTTCCTTCCTGAGTGAACAGGTCAGTTGCCAGAAGAATGGGAGGCCAGATTCGAGCTACGAGCATTGGAGGTGGAAGCCAAGAGGCTGTGAGGTCCCAAGGTATGCAATATTATTTCTCCATTATGTCTCTCTTCATCAGTTTGTTTTAAGTTGTATTTCTTAGCTTTAATGCATTGCATTTACATGTATTTTCTGTTTGTGTTACTTTAAGGTTTAATGGGACTTACATGCTGGAGAGATTGAGAGCGAAGCGAGTAGCAATCATTGGTGACTCCCTTAATAGAAATCAGTGGGAGTCACTCTCATGTCTCCTCTACTCTTCGATTCACCCATCGCGTGCCATTATCAAGTTAGATGACTCTCATAAAATATTTCGAGCTCTGGTATAATGTATATCCTTGCAATTTCCTTTTATGTTTGAAATTGGTGAATATTATTGACTTATCTGGTGATTAATGTCAATACCAGGACTATGACTTCTCATTGGAGTTCTTCTGGAGTCCATTCCTGGTTAAACTTGACAAGATGAAAAATGGATCCAGAGTGCTGAAACTCAATCAGCTTGCGGAGACAAGCCGATGGCAAGGTGCCGATGTAATGGTGTTCAACACCGGCCACTGGTGGACTCATCGCGGGAGGGAGAAAACGTGGGTTTAATTCACACCTCTTACTCCATCCAAATAGCAGTATCTATGCATGATAACATTATTCACGGTGCTGAAAAAGGACTGAAAATTGATTTTGTGCAGGTGGGACTACTACGAGCATCATGGAGAGCTAGTGGAGGATATGGAAGGGTATGCAGCATTCGAGACGGCACTGAGGACCTGGGCAAGCTGGATCGATCAAACAGTGAATGCCACCAAGGCTAGTGTCTTCTTTCGTAGCATCTCACCTGAACACAAGCAGTACGTATTTTTATTTGTAATTGGTACAATTTCCTCATTCGTTTCATTGTCGAGTAAGCTCATACATGAGATATATAACATATTATGCGTCCATGATGCATGAAAATCACAGAATTCACTTATTCTCATAAAAAATATGTCGAAAAATTGCAGGTGGAATCTACACTGGTGCTACAACCAGATCCATCCCATCACCAACGAGACTTACAGGCAATCGTTTCCAGAACCGATGATATCTATAGTGGAGAAGACGATCAAGAAGATGAAAACTCAAGTTAAGTACCTCAACATCACGCGGCTGTCAGAGTATCGGCGTGATGGGCACACTTCCTGTACACTACGAGGCAAGGGAAGCTCCTGACAGAGGACCAGCGAAAGCAGCCCGAACTGAACGCGGACTGCAGCCACTGGTGTCTTCCAGGAGTGCCTGATACCTGGAATGTACTGCTTTATGCCTACATTGTGGGAACTCCCTCCATTAATCTTCTATAATTTTGTCAGTTGCAATGCCCATTTTTTTTTCCTCTTTAAATGTATGTGAATATACCTCCTCTTTTATGAGTGTTGCTTTATTTCAATAATTTCTCTGTCTCTATCATTGAATGAGAAAAAATCCAGCACGCATGAAACCGAATTCTAAACAAAATAGCTACTAGGTCTCATCCTACATTTCAAAGGGATCATCTTTTTCCCTCTCTGTGACATGGATTTATTTTTTTCCTTCTTACTGAATGGACTGTTATGATATTGGTTTTAATAGCCTTCAATGCTCTTTCACAATCACATGTAGGGTCAATTTTAGAACGGTGTCTTGTAACATAAGTGGTGCATACGATGGAATCATAAACATATCCCTTGGAGTCTCCATCTCCAATTGTCAACTCTCCCATATCCAAGAGCTCACAGATCCTTCTCTTTATTTTCTTTCTGAACTTTGTAATAATTCTATTTAATAGCTTTACAGGACAACACACACCCCATGTGATTTGGGATAATAAAAGCTTCTGCATATATCCCTTCTCCATTTTCTCAGCTCCACTTCAAACATGGAGTCCTCTCCATTCACTCTCATCAACAAGAAGTGGATGCTCTGTACCTTTGCCAGCTTCTTAAGTCTCTTCTTCCTCTCTCTGTTCCTTAACCAAAAGCTTCAACTCACTGCAATTCTATCAACATTCAATGAGGAGAAGGCGAAGGGTACGTGCGATTTCTTCGAAGGAAAGTGGTTCTACGATGGGGAGGCGTATCCTCTCTACCACGGGCATGAATGCCCGTTCCTCGACGCGCAGGTGAACTGCCAGAAGAATGGGAGGCCTGACTCAGGGTACGAGCATTGGAGATGGGAGGCTTACAATTGTGAGATACCAAGGTGTGTGCAATGTTGCTCTACTCAAAAGAGTTTTCGCATAATATTTCCTTTTAGAGAAAACTGCGGGGTAAAAATCTCTTGGCATTTCATTAATAAGAATTTAACAAAATATATTTGCAAGATAATATATTACAAGCACATGGAAATCAATTTACACATAACCTAACCCCTCAAAAGAAATAAAAACAAACACCTTAATTAAGAGTGATTTTAACTGAAGTGTTTTTGTTGGCATTTGATCGGAAGGTTCAATGCCAGTTACATGCTGGGGAGACTGAGAGGGAAGCGTTTGGCGATGATCGGAGACTCGCTGAACAGGAACCAATGGGAGTCACTGGTCTGCCTTCTCTACTCTTCCATTAGGCCGTCGGGAGCTGCCGTGAAGATCAATGGCAATGATATGGTCTTTCAAGCCATGGTAGAAGCAGAACCCCTGCAGTTGTGTATACAACTGTTTCATTCCTTCTCTTTAATTTCTTGCTTTGCTTTTTTGTTTGTTCAGTTCATTTGACATATTAACTTTTGATATGCTCAGTACTAAAAGACTGATTACTAGTCGACTAATGTCCTCGAGATCAAAAATGTCTTAGTATTATTAAATAAATAATTGTAAACCCTATTGTATATAATAAGTACTTTCGCATTTGCAAAAAAAAAAAAAAAAATCGCGTACACACTTTTAATCCAACTCCCGCCCTCAAATTACAAACTAATATACTTGGTTTAATATTAAAAAGATAAAGAGTTATGAAAAATTCAAACACGATGAAAAGAAAATTGTGAAATATTGGGATAAAACCAATATCATCATGTCTAACTTTTTGTTGTGTTGTTGCAAATGATGACCCAAGGACTACGATTTCTCTCTGGAGTTCTTCTGGAGCCCGTTCTTGGTGAGGCTAGACAAAGCGGAAAATGGAACAATGGTTCTCAAGATTGAGGAACTTTCTGCGTCAGCTTCGCAATGGCGAGGCGCAGATGTCATGGTGTTCAACACCGGTCACTGGTGGACTCACAGCGGCAAAACAAGAGCGTAAGGCTCGACCTCTTCACTGTGTCAACGGCAATGCCGGACTATAAACATCAGAGAAGATGACATGGACTGACTGCTGGGACTTGATGCAGGTGGAACTACTTTGAGTCGAAGGGAAAGTTGCTCGAGATGGAGGTCCATTCAGCATTCGACATAGCCCTCAAGACATGGGCGCAATGGGTTGATCGTACAGTTGACGGCACGAAGACGACCGTTTTCTTCCGCAGCTTCTCTCCAGAACACAAGAGGTAAGCTCCACCCTTCCACAAAAGATACATATTGCAAGGAAGCACGTCTGAACAACTTGCAACCTTTTTTTTTTCCTTTTTGAAATATAGACTGTAGTCAGGATTTGAACCTGAAACTTCCAGCAGTGAGCTAACTCACCTGCTTATAAGCTGCAACTGAAACAAGCTTTTCACTAGTACTGCAGGGAAAGCATGCAGTGGTGTTACAACCAAACCCGCCCGATCACCAACGAGAAATACGTGCAGTGGTTCCCGAAACACATGGTGTCTACACTGGAGAGAACCATCGAGAAGATGAGAACACCGGTTACGTACCTCAACATCACACGGTTGTCAGAGGGCCGGCCAGATGCGCACACCTCCGTGTACACCGTGAGGCAATGGAAACTCCTGACCAAGGAACAGAGGGAGAAACCTGGCGTGTACGCTGACTGCAGCCACTGGTGCTTGCCTGGCCTGCCAGATACCTGGAATGCACTTCTCTATGCCTCCCTCTTCAGAACTGACTTCCTTCCTTCTTAGCTCTTGTAATCGCTATCTTCAATGCTTTTTCTTCTACTCACCGCAGTAGATGACTCTAATTGTCTTTCTCTGGAACAATGTTTCAGGCGTGTATTTGTCAGTGCTTGCATTCAAAAAGCTTTTAACCCCTATAAATAATCCCGATTTTCTATTAGAGAAACAATGTTACCATATATAACTTCTTTTCAGAGAAGATGCATCAGCTAAAACTAGAACCATTATTTCTCTAAAAGAACTTGGATCCTCCTTGATTAAATAGGTAAAAAGGATTCCACCAAAATTCTTCTCAAATTCTTTACATCTTACCCTTTTAGATTTTACTTTTACTACTAAGAATATAAAAAAGATGATGATTACAGAGAGAAAGTTGAAGTTCAGAAGCTCCATTCTCCTCTTCTTCGTATTTGGAGCATTCTTTGTTACATGACTTTTTTTTTTTTTTTTTTTTGCTAGGACATTATTATGAGTTGAACTCCAAATTTCTTAATGGCCCCAAAAGGCAAAAGTTAACATGTAGATTCTCACCATTAATTGCCTTCAAATATGTGTCCCTGTCAAAATGTCAAAAACAAATAATAACTAGAGGATAAATGATGGGCCAACAAGAGACATATGGTGGAAAACCCATCAACTCACATTTTTTGAAGTGAATAAGAAGTTAAATAGTCTAACCCTTGTTACATTTCAATTGGATAAAACTATATGATGCCGATCTCATCATTTATATCTTAATATAAATATAGTTCTTATTGATCAATATCTCAAATTTTCTTCTTGGAGGGAGGACATCCTAATTATGAAATCAAATTTCAGCTAGCAGATCATCACCACAAGGACTGCAACCTTAAAGAATACAACGTCAAAAAAAGAAAAATGCAGCAATGAAGTTGCATACACAGTACTATCCCTTGTCCATTGACTGGATACAGTTGCCAAGCAGTGAAAGGAAAGATAATTCACGGTGCATCCATTAGCGATACTGGCTAGACAACATGAATCGTGAATTAGGGTATCCAGCAGGAACCAACACAATTCTCATCAACAGTAAGAATAGTTTGCAGCACATAATTAAGAAAGACAAATTCACCAGCATCAAACTGAATGGTTCGGGAGCTAACAATTCATGCCAACAAATTTTATTCAAAGCCACAAAATGAATTCTTCAGGAGCTGTTGTGCGCAGAACAGCAACCTCTCTGAGGAATCCACCAACCAGGCGACTGATGCAGTCGGAGACGTACCCAACACGACAAGAACAGAGAAACAATAGAGAAAAACAATCAACACAGTATTTAACGAGGTTCGGCAACGTGCCTACGTCTCAGGGCAGGGGGGAAGAGATTTTATTGATTCAACAATCAATACGAACTAATACAAAAGGGATACTTGAGGGAACTTTTAGGGATACAATATATGAGGGCTCTAGCCCTTATTTATAACCACAGAGTCCCAGGGTACTAGGAAATCCCGATTGAATTCGATTCCAACCAGAAAAGGAACCCGAATCCAGAAAGGAAAGCCAAAACGCGTCTATCGGTCGA
Source organism: Agave tequilana (assembly GCA_038442645.1). Classification (NCBI taxonomy): domain Eukaryota; kingdom Viridiplantae; phylum Streptophyta; class Magnoliopsida; order Asparagales; family Asparagaceae; genus Agave; species Agave tequilana. The sequence goes on from JAVJIF010008515.1 coordinate 44,468, forward strand.
CCGGCCCATGGCCACGGTCGACCGAGCCCAAACCGAGAGCAGGCTGCTTTCAGTCGGTCGACCGCTCCTTGCCACGATCGACCGGGCGGTCGATCGGGCTAACCCTGTGCACATCGTGCACACCGGTCGACCGGGCGGTCGACCGGCCTTCTCCACCAGTCGACCGTGCGATCGACCGGGAGCTTTTCTGGCCTGCTTCAATGCACTGCTTTTGCTCCTTTAATTTCCGATCTCTGTGCTAACTTCCTCTACCTCCTCTATCTCCTCTCTCCCTACAGGAGCAAACAGCCGAACCTAAGAACTCAATATCAACTCAACTAGAGAACACAAGCAAAAATATTACTCAAAAGAACTCAATCATTGCACCCTTCAGGCAAAGGGAAGCTACTAGCATGCAGATGCTAAACCGGGAACGGATAGGAAAACTAGATGCAGTCAAATTACCAAGAAAAATACCCAGTTTCAGAAACAACTAAACCACTCAAATATTCAAGTTAAGCCTGTCAAATGGAATCCATATAGAGCACAACTAGGACCAACCAAAGATACCTATGAAATGCCGTGTAATAATCCTTCAACCATATAACCGGAGAATATGACACTACTGTGTCCATAACTATATCTATGGCACTACAATAGGGCGAAGATAACAGCAAGGAACAAAGAAAGAAGAGATACACTAGCGGACTATGGTCAGAACAATTGGTGTGTTGAATTTTACTGCTTTCATAACATCAGTTCACTAGTATTAGACTGACAAACAGAGCATTTCAACTTAGTTCTTCCCTTCACACGATAATAACATACAAGCCTGCTGTCTTGGGATGACAGGCTAACAAAAGACACCTTACAACAACCTCCTTGTTTAGTTATAGATCATTGCAGAACAGGATGATAATTAGGAAAGATTTGCAAATCCAAACATAAATTACGAGAAATAAACTACTGCAATTCACATCAATTCAAAAACAGAGTTACCCAACTGAATCGCTACCCTACACAGACATAGAGATCAATGACCAGCACGCCTGAAGCATGCAGGACACAACGAATCTGCATGACCAATCATCAATTTGAAATGCCAAGACAAAGAAAAGCTCCCCTAAAATTAGCCATATATACAGAGAGAGAGAGATTTGTGTCCTTCTAAAAGGATTTGAGCCCGAATTTTTCCCATTCAAATTTAACCCTCCTACGTTTAAATATAAGATCCACTTCGTTGAAGTTGATCTATATTATTTCAAGTATCTATAAATCAAAAATTAAGTTTTTTGAATACTTTTTGCCCATCCATCAAGGAGGGAAAAAATGGACGGCCTAAATAATGAGTTGGTTAGTTTAACGGTGGGCATGTTTGTTTCGCCGCAAAACGCCGCAAAACGCAAGTCGTAAAACTTCTTTTCCATTTTCCATTGTTTGTTTCGCTGAAAAACAAGTTACAAAATGCAACTCTTCTTCTCCCACTTGCAGTAACTACAGTTAAATTTGTGGTCATGTAAATCTCACTTTTACACTCATATTTTCCCACTTGCAGTTGCTACAGTTAATTTTGTGGTCATGTAACTCTCACTTATATTACAGTTATAGTTCAAAACAGTTACTTAATAATCAATATATATAATTTAATATTATTAAATATTTAATATTTTAAATAGTGTTCAATTTCTTATTTAATTATTTTATATTTTTAATCTTTAATTTTTTTTGTTTTAATATTTTTTAATATTTTAATATTTTAATATTTTAATCTAATATTTTAATTTAATATTTTATTTAATACTTTATTATTTTATTAATACTTATTCCATTTTTTATTATTTTATTTAGAGTTAATATTTTATTAATATAACAATATTATACTTTAATATAAAATTACTATATATTTAATTAATTATTTTTTAATATAAAAAATACTTTATTAATATCATAATATATTTTATTATTATATTAATATTTTATTATGTTAATATTTTAATAATAATTCAGTATACTATAATGATAATTTATTATTAAATTATAATTATATTTTACTTTGTTAATTTTATATTTCTATAATATTACAATAATATTATAATAAAATTTATATTATAATAATTTTCAAGTATTTTTAATATTATAATATTATAACTATATTTTATTATATTTGTAAGATTTTTTAATATTTATATTTTATTAGTATTCTTAAAATTTTATTAATGTTCTTTAGATTTTCTTAAAATTTTATATTATTTATTTAGTTAATATTTTAGCAATATTTTACTATTTATACTAATATTTTATTAATATTATTGTTATAAATAAAATATTAAGATTATTAATTTTATCTCAAATTTATTAATACAATTTAATTTGCAATAGTAGATTTAATTTAATAGTATTTATAATATTTAAATCACTACTACAGTTAATTTTGTGGCCAACTTTTTCACTTACCCTTTTACATTACCAACCAAACACCGTAAAACACAATATAATTTATCATTTACACTTTCACTTTATCAACCAAGCACCGTAAAACACAATATACTTTTCCATTTACACTTCACTTTATCAGCCAAACACCATAAAATACAATATATTTTATCTGCTACAGTTCACTTTTTCCATTCTCATTTTACGACTTACGACTTGCGACGTTTTGCAACGAAACAAACAGGCCCGGTGTAGAACATTTGAAACCTAACAAAAATTGGTTTGTAGGGATTTTTAAATGTTTAGATCATAATGAAATGGGCAGATTGAGAATTTGTATGTCTAAAGACATATATCTAACCAACTCACTACTTTCGGCCGTCCATTTTGCGCCGCTTGATGGATGAGAAAGTATTCAAAACATTTGATTTTTGGTTTATAAACTTGAAATAATATAGATCAACTTCAATGGAGTGGATCTTGTATTCGAACGTCGGAGGGTTGAATTTGAGTGGGAAGAATTAGGGCTCAAATCCTTTTGGAAGCACACAAGTCTCTCTCTCTCTCTCTCTCTCTCTCTCTCTATATATATATATATATATATATATATATATATATATATATATATATATATATATATATATATATATATATATATATATATATATATATGTATGTATGTATGTATGCTAAAAAAATTAACATAAGCAATCATCAGCTCAAAAAGAAACACATCTAGGGAACCGCAATATGAAAATACACCTAGAGGGAGAGGGGGGTGAATAGGTGTAATGCCAATCAAATGCAAAATAACAACAATCATGCTAGATGATGTAAAATGGTCACTCAAAACAAGAAGTGAAGCCGAATTTCCTGTGAAGAGCTCTAAAACTTCTCCTCTAATGTTCCTCTAGACTATGAGTTGAGATGCGCAATTGCCTTCTTATTGAGATGAGTAAAGATCGACAAATGAGAATGATAAATGTAATGCAATGATGAATGTAATGCAAGTAATAAATAGAATGTGTAAGTGAAGTAACAACACAAGTGTAAGCAATTTAAAGAGATAGAAATCAAAAGACAAGCAATCGCAACCACAAAAAATCTCTTTCGAGGTTCAAGTCACCGCTCTACGTCCCTGCCTTCACCACCGTGAAGGATTTCACTATCCACAATAGGATCTTCCACAAAGGGACCTTACAACAAGAAATTACAATGATCTACACAAGACCGGAGTACACAACTCTAACCCTCAATCCTCTGCACAAGAGATAGCACAAAGCCAATGAAATTTACAAAGCTCTTAGTGACCACTCGAACATAAACACTCTCTTCTTTACAACTTCCTATAGAGTATATATAAATTGAAGCTCAAAGAGTTTGTGAGAGTAAAATTCAGTTGAAAGAATTTAAGAGCTGAAAAACTAATTGAAATAGCTTTGTAAATGATAGCATTTGAAAACTAGAAACTTGAAAACTTCTCTTTAGAGCAAACTTGATTTTCAATGTATTTAAAAAAAACTCATGTTATAAATCCAATACTAATAACCCATATATATAGGCAATAGATAAACACTATTAGTTTAGCTCACCAGGTAATTAGGGCTGTGATTTGACCTAAAGAAGGCAAAAAATGCCCGTTGAAAAAATTAGAAGAAAAGGCAGATTTTGAAAAACTAGCTGTTATGGGCTTTAACAGAACTTCGGTCGACTGGCCGGTCGACCGACAGTTCATTTATGAACTAGCCGTTATGGCACGATCAACCGCCTGGTCGACCGGATTCTGTCAAAAAAATATTGCACATAGTGGTCGGTCGATCGCTCGATCGACCAGTCCCAATAATATTCGAGTTGAGCCAGTCAGTCGATCTGTCAGTCGACCGCTGGGGTTAGCGGTCGACCGGTCGATCGACCGACAAGCGTGCACAACATGCACAACCCCAGCCAGAGGATCGGTCGACCGCTCGGTCGACTGACTTGGCCTATAATAGGCAACAGTTGACCGATCGGTCGACCGACTTAGGCCAAAAGACATTTTCCTGACTGTTTTTAAATAGCAAACTATTTTTGAAATATTTTGTATTTGGTTTTAAAGAGAAATAATAATGTGTAGGCAATGAAATACATGTTCTAAACAGGATATACAATTTTGAAAAATTGAAAACATGTATCAAGTATCTAACATGCAAAACACCAATACGGGAAAACTTATATTTTGAAAACGTGCATTTTTGTATGTGACTTTTTGAGCATAAAATCTATATTCTACACTTTAGACATACTATTTTCTTACAAGGCTCGATACGACTGCAAGAGTCTTCAAGTGGGCTTATCCAATAGCGACGTCAAGTGCGTTTGAGTTTCAATCCCTTCTTGAATAGTCTTGAGTCTTCATATACCTTTTTTTGAGGAAGAAAACTTCTTGAATCTTGAACTCTGAAACACACTTAAACACTTGAACTTGATTAGTACTAACTAACCACATACATTTTGTTATCATCAAAACAAGAAACCGGTGATTGTAACCTTGGGCCAACAATCTCCCCTTTTTTGATGATGACAAAACATATGAATTATTTTAAAATAAATGATAGGAAAGAATTTGGTAAAGCTCCACATGCTATCTATCAAGTATAAGAAATCATTATGACTACAAATAGATTTGTCAATGTAAGCAAGTCACATAAATGCATATATGAAGAATATATCAATTTAGAATAATATGCATAAATAGCCTACCATCCTTCCATACCTCCTTCCTCAAAAAACATTATGCAATGAATAAAAACAATAAATCATGATATTGCATATAAGCATGCTAATGAAAATGGATATACATAAAGTTCATAAAGTTCATTGCATATAAGTATGCTAATGAAAATAGATATACATAAAGTTCATGATATACCAAAACACGAAACTCAAAAACTCAACTATCAAATATCAAAAAATATATCATAACTCAAATACCTCTCCCCCTTTGTCATGCATCAAGAGTAAAATACACAAAAAATAAAAACTCATGAAACCAAGAGAGATACTAATAAAAACACATGTATATTAATTGAAAGTACATGAACCATATGAAATAAACATGAAGCAATTTCAAAACTCATGAATCTATAACGCAAACATTTAACTCACCATAAATGAATGAAAAATCTATTATAATCTAGTGGTTTAGTAAAAATGTCCGTAAGTTGAAAATCAATGAAACCATAATCAATTTCAATATTTTCTTTCTCATAGTGATCTCTAAGAAAGTAATATCGAATTTCTATGTGCTTGCTCCTACTATGTTGATTTGCGTTCTTGGTCATGTGAATAGTACTAGTGTTATCACAAAATATTTTGATATAATCATAATGCAAATTATAGTCAAGGAGAGTGTTTCATTCAAAGAACTTGTACACAATAAGCCCCAGCCGCAACATACTCCGCTTGGGCGGTTGAGAGGGTTACAAAATTTTGTTTCTTAGAAAACCACGAAATAAGGCAATTTTCTAGAAATTGACAAGTTTCACTAGTGTTCTTCCTATCCACTTTACAACCGGTATAATCCGCCTCTGAAAAAACTCGTCATTGAAAATTGTTCGATCTTCGGATGCCACAAGCCCATTCCAATAGTGCCCTTAAGATATCTAATAATGCATTTTACCGCAATCAAGTGGGACTCTTTAGGACAATATTAGAATCTAGCACATAAACAAACACTAAACATAATATCTGGCCTACTAGCTGTCAAGTAAAGCAAACTACCAATCATACTTCTATAAAGTTTAATGTCAACATTCTTATCTTGTTCATCTTTATTAAGCTTTGTTGTGGTAGCCATGAGAGTCTTGGTTGTCTTTACATCTTCAAGCTCAAACTTCTTGATAAGCTCTCTTGTGTATTTGGCTTGGTTTATGAAAATTTCATCACTCCTTTGTTTGATTTGGAGTCCAAGAAAGTAGTTGAGCTCTTCCATTATAGATATTTCGAACTCTTTCTTCATGCATGATTCAAAATCCTTACAAAGCACTCATTAGTAGATCCAAAAATGATATCATCAACATAAATTTACACAACAAAGATATCACTATCACATGCTTTGCAAATAAGGTAGTGTCAACTTTGCCTTTCATAAAACCATTAGAGACAAGAAAACTTAACAGTCTTTCATACCAAACTCTTGAAGTTTGTTTTAAACCATTTAAAATCTTATCAAGTTTAAAAACAAAATCCAGATGTTTAGGATCAACAAACCCGGGGAGTTGTTCAACATACACCTTCTTCGATAAAATCATTCAAAAATGCACTTTTAACATCTATTTGAAAAAGCTTAAAATCTTTAAATGAAGTAAAAACAAGTGTCATTCGTATGACTTCAAACCGTGCTATAGGTGCAAAGCTTTCTCAAAATTGATACTTTCAATTTGGGTAGAACCTTGAGCCACTAACCTAGCTTTATTCCTAATAACATTTTTCGAATCATCCAACTTATTCCTAAAAATCTATTTAGTACCAATGGTTGGTCTATCATAGGGTCTAGAAATAAGATGCTAAACTTGATTGTACTCAAATTGATTAAGCTCTTCTTGCATTGCAAGTAACCAATATGAGTCGCCCTCGACTTCGAGAATGTTCTTGGGCTCAATAGGTAAATGAATACAAAAAGGGCACAAATATCATGGAGTTAGGAGCGAGTAGTTAACCCCTTGGATACATCACCTATGATGAACTACATTTGAGAGCACATCAGAGATATACATATTAACATTTCGATCTGTAATTTATGTAATTATAGACTTATAAATATGAGAAGAGAAAATAATCAAAAAAATTAAATCATTTATAATCATAGCTTTTTTGACTTATTTTTTGTCCTCTTTTGTGTTTGCAGGATCAATGAACTTTGATGTCCATAACTCGAAGGCTTGGGGCATCAGTGCACTACTGTCTTATTTTCTTTTTTTTATTCTAGTCTTAGGGAAAGGATTTATATTTTTCTTGTTGCTTGAACATTTATGTCACTTCTTTTCCTTAGTTTTATAGTTTATGTTTCATGTATCACAAATCCTCGTCAGTTAAGTTTATTTCAATTGAATTTTAGTGTTATCTCAATTTCATTTTGTGATCAGAGTATTTCTTTTCAATTTTACTCTTTGATGTAAATACAAGTTTAATATATATGCGCATGTGTATAGTGCACATTGTTGTGCTTAACTTGTCATTATTAATAAATGTTTCTTTTGTTATGCTTAATACAAATTTAATATATATGTGCATGTGTATGTTAATTTTACTCTCATAAGTAGAAACGAGTGATTTTGTATGTGTGCTTGTGTATAGTGATAAATTTTAAGTGTTGCAATTGCGAAATTTTATACGACTATTATAAATTTTTTTTAAACGGAGACACTTTTGTGACAATTTATATTTTTAGTTTTAATGATGATGATGATGGCGATCTTAATCCATCTCTATTTCTGTAAATACACTTACTTGCATGTCATATTAAATTCTGTCACAAAAGATTGGAGTGACAGCCTTATAAATGGGGTGATGAATTATTTCTGTTACATATTTAAAAAAATAGTCAAATATGATGACAAATTATCTTCTTTTCTTGATAGTTAAAATCCGTCATCTTTTTATGTGGCAAAAGTGACAACTTTGATCTGTCACCACATACGTCACTAAACTTCTAGCTTACTGCAATTGGCGAGATATATTAGACTTTCTATGATTTGTGAACATCTTAGTTGAGATATACTTTCTTTACAATTTTTCTTCAATTTGATACTGAGGTTATAAGGAGTACTTACAGGTTTACAGTCCAAATAACCAAATCTCTTTAATATTTTTCAATGTAATGAGATTGGGTTATATGTATGTCATCATTAGTTCTGTCAAGTTTAACTCCTAAAATCACATTTGTTATCCACATATCTTTCATCTCAAAGTTATTTTTCAGAATATCTTTTGTTTCATTTATCCTATTCATGTTATTTTCTAAAATGAGAATATCATCCACACATAGATACATAATAATAAATGAATTATTAAAGGATTTTCAATAAATACAATTTTCTGAATCACAAATCTTAAAACTATTTGAAAGAACGATACTATCAAATTTTTCATGCCATTGCTTAGGAGCTTATTTTATTCACGTAAGAATTTAATCAACTTACATACTTTATTTCATATCTAGGAATATCTCTCATATTGCTCCATATCCTCTCTCTATTAAGAAATGTAGTCTTAACATTCATTTGATGGATCTCAAGATTATAGAAAACAGCCAGCGCAATGAGTATATGAATAATGCTCGTTCTAGATACGGGAGTATATGTGTCAAAATAATCGAAACATTCCTTTTATTTGAAATCCTTAGTCACGAGTCTAGATTTATATTTATCTATGAAATCATCAGGATTTAATTTCCTTTAAAGATTCATTTACACCCAATTAGTTTAATACCAATAAGTAAATCTATTAAAACTCATATTCCATGAGCCATAATAGAGTCAATTTTACTCTTTACAGCTTATTTCTAAAATGGAGCATCACTGCTTGTCATTGCGGCACTAAAGTTTAATGGATCTTTCTCGATATTGTAAGTGATGAAATAATCACTAAAGTTCTTTTAAGGCATTTATCACACAAAACTACATATTTCTACAATAGGTGCTTTTCATTTTCTTTCAATATCCTTCTAACACATAAAAAAAAAGTATCTTTTGGTATAATAATATTTTTACTAGGAAAAATATTTTAAAATGTAGCATATTATATTCTTTAATGGAATTAACAACTATATTAGAAAATTCGAATTTTCAAACAAAAATCTATGGGCATGACTATGATGTGCATACCTAATAAAAATGCCATTAAAAGTATTCGGGCCTAGTTTATTAATTTTAGCATTAGGGATCTTAACCTTCACAAGATATCTCCACACTTTCTGAGATTTAAAATTAGGTTTTCTCTCATACCAAACCTCAAATGGAGTTTTAGCAGATTTTTCATATGAAGTCAGTTTCAGAACTTTGCAAGCAGAAAATAAGATTTCTCCCTACAAATTTTTAAGAAGTTCGGAACTTGATAACATAGAGTTTATCATATCAATAAAAGTTTTATTTTTTCTTTCTGTCACACCGTTAGATTGTGGAGTATGAGGTTGTTGTCTCATTAATAATGCCATTATTTTCACAAAATCTTGTAAATTCAAAAAACAATATTCTCCTCCTCTATCAGATCCCAGCCTTTTAATTTTCTTTTCAGCTTGATTTTCAACTTCCAATTTAAAAAGATAGAATTTACTAAAGGCTTCATTTTTAGATTTAAGTAAATAATTGTGATAGAATCTAGAAAAATCATCTATAAAAGTAATAATGTATCTTTACCCTCCTCTAGATAGAACTCTATGTAATTCATATATGTAACTATGTATGAGTTCTAACAAAGTAGAGGTACGAGAAACAGAATTAAAAAAATTCTAGGTTTCTTTGATTGAACACATATGTCATATTTATCACTTAAATATATACTAGACTTTGAAATAAGATTTAAATGCATCACTCTCTTATAGTATGAGCATCCACATGAACAAGTCTAATATGTCAAATATTTTGAGACTCAATATTCATAATCGTAGAGAAAATATTATAGAAATTAGAAATATTACTTAGTTTAAACAAACCATCATGTACTTATAGGTTAATAAATCATAAATGTACTTATAGGTTAATAAATCATAAATGTATCAGATTTAGGCAATTCTCTGACCTTGAGAAGATATCAATAATTATGTTAGCTTGTTGAAAAGGAGCATTCTTATTGTTCAATTCTCCATTTTTCTTGTTTTTTCGAAATTTGCATTGTTTAGCAAAATGCCCTACGTTCCCGCAAATATTGCAAGTCTTTTGCTTTTGGTCCTTTTATGCTCGTTCAGAAGGTTTAAAGTGTTCCTTGAAGTTATTATTACCAAACTACTTACCTTTCTAAGTGATAACAAGATTGGCATTATCTAACATTTTTGAATTTGAGGAAAACTGTGGAGGCTTATGTATACTCGATGTTTCCTCTTGATTTGGATTGATACCATCAAATCATCTAGTGTCATTACCTCCGATTAGTGTTTAAGAGTAATTTGAAAATATCCAAGAGGGTGGAATCTTGTTGATAAGATCTGAAACCTGCAGCCTTTCATCGATAAGAATTTTCTTTGCAATTATCCTTGTAACTATATTCTAAATTTGATGGGCTTGCTCAAGCCGAGGTTTTTTATCCATTATTTTGAAATTAAAGTACTCTCCTATGGTGTACTTCTCTTCTCCTATATTCTTTTTTTCATACTTCTTTTGAAGTACATCCAACAGTTCTTTCAAATTAGTGGTATCACAGTATCGATCATAAAGTGGATCGCTCAAAGCACTTAGAATCTGATCATGACAGGTGCAATCATCATTTAAATTTTTTGTATATTTGTGAGAATTTCCTTGCTCAGATCCACTACCATTGGTAGTAAAAGAGATATGTGATCAGTAATGATGTAAAAAACTTTCAGTGTCGTCAATCAAAATTTCATTTGACGTTGACATATCTTGAAATCAATCCCTTCAAAAGTCTTAGGCTTCACAGGTTTGTCAATATTCTCCTCAGTCTTAAACATTGCCCACTTTGCAACGTTGCAAAACATTCCGTCCTATTGCAACCATTGCAACTATTCTCATAGAGAGCCGTTGCAAGTAGGTACGTAACCAGCCATCACTTGCATATGCATGTAGAAGCCATGCAGAGGGAATTAACCACCCATCACGTGCATGTACGTGGATCACATGAATCTGATTCATGTGTGTGAGCCACATGCACATGCTATAAGAGAGCCAATCTCGCGTCGACACGTAGATAAGATGTTGGGTTGCAGAGAACAAAACTTTAAAATCTTCAGAGTCTTATAATATTATAAGAGGGACAATCTCACGTGTCAACACGGAATTGACCCTCTTATATTATGGGATTAGGTTCATGTGTGTGAGCCACACACATAAACAATAAGAGGACCAATCATGTGTTGACACGTGGATTGGACCTCTTATAATCTCTTATAATATGTGTGTGAGACCCACACACATAATATATTATAAGAGAATAAGAGATTACAAGAGGTCCAATCCACGTGTCAACACGTGATTAGTTCTCTTATTGTATGTGTGTGTTGCTCACACACATGAAGAACCCTTATACTATGTGAGTGTGATTTGCCATGCAAAAGGTAATTAATTACCCATCACGTGCATGCACTATTAGGGGGTGCGCTAGTTTGTCACTCCTCACCCTTTTTTTCTAAATTTGAAATCTTTACAACAGTATATATTTAATTTGTTTCCAACTTTCCATGATAAAATTATACACACATGCCACTTGTGGAAGCAAGAGACCTTCAGCAAGGCAAGCTCTTGGAGCTAGAGGTGGCAAACAGGGCCTTCAGCCCTGACCCACCCTCGACTCTGTTGGCCCTCTTCATAATCAATTCCATATTCTTATCGAGGCTCTGCTTCACCATCTTCTTCACTGCTGCTCTACTCTCCTCGTCCTTGCTATCTTCCTTGCCTGAAGAACTGCTCAATAGAGCAATCCTTCGCGCTTGAGGCCCAGAGTGCACCCCAATTCTCATCTGCCTCTCATCCTTGAACCACTGCAACAGCTTCATTGCCCTTTTCCTCACCAGCGTGCTCCCTAGCAACGCAACCTCAAGAAGCACGGGCACGATCCCTAGCCCTGCCATCTTCTCCCTCTGAGTTATGCTCCCGTGTGCGATGATCATCAATAGATACACCGCCAGCTCTTGGCATTTCGGCTTGTCATCCCATGCCAAGATCTCTATGAAGACTCCAGGGACCAAGGGATCATCCTCGACCGCCTTCTTGCCAGCTGCACCGGGCACCAGGTTGCCTAGAGTCAAAAGTGCTATCTCTGAAGCCCTTTTGTTCGTCGAAGACATCAAGAGGGAGCGCACAGTGCCACCTGTGGCTATGAGCTTTGTGTTCTCTAGCTTTGTCGATAGGTTGTGTAGAGTTGCAATGCATGTTAGCTTCACTTCACCGTCGATTTCTTCTGCGTTTAGGACATCAACGAGGTAGGGAAGAATGTGGCACGACGCAATTTGGAACTGGGTCTTGGTGAGGGAGGAGATGGAGAAGAGGAGGAGCGCGAATTGGCGATCACCCAAGAGAGCTTGTGTGTTCATCAGCTGCGGCAGTCTTGAGAGCAGCCCCGCTTCCACCATCAGTTTCTTGTTCCTGAATTGAAGCAAAAATGGTTAGATTATACTTAGTCAAGGTCTAATTGAAAACTGGGACCAATCCCAGAAATATGAATAATATCTGAAATTGAGAGTCTGAGACCAAACAGAGACTTGAAATCAAATGGAGAGGGGGCGGCCTCAAAAAGATGGGGAAAAAAAGAAAACAATGCCCACTGGTTTGACAATTGCGAATCAAAATTTTGTAGTGGTCCTTAATTTTGTGCTCTTGTACCAAAATCTTACCAGATTGAATTTGGCCTCACTCCACCAAATTAATAATAGTAATCTGATACATAATCAAAAGTCATTGTACTAGTAGAGATTGATTTTTTTTTTTGTTGACTTATTATATCCTTGATCCTCCTTTTTCCAACTCTGGTATGCAAATTTAATCAACTGTCATAGGACAAATTTTCATACAAGAAAACTAATTTCATTCGATAAATTTTTATAAATAAATGCGAGACATCAACATACCTGAAAGTACCATTAGCCATCTCAATCAATGCCTCAACAGCAAGTCTCCGACACCGGTCCCCACTCGACTCGACCAACATTGTCACCAGCGACGGAATCACCCCGAGCTCAGCCAGCAGCCTCCTCGTGTTGGCATCGGCCTTGGCCAGCCTCTTGATCTCCATCGCGGCCGCCTCCTTCTCCATCCACCCACCAAAATTGATCTCTTTCGCTGACCTCTTGATCGTCGCGACATCACCACCGTCAGCATCACCAACGACCACCTCCATCATATCCTCTCTTTTCTCCACACCCCTCGAGCTCACCTCCTCCTCCTCTGTTATTGTTGTTGTCGTGCTTGTTCGAGGACGAGTAGGACAGAAGAAGAGAGCGAAGAATCTGATGAGCAACTTAATTGTGAGGGCTGCTGATATTGTTGCTGGAGGTTGGGGGAGAGGAATCAGACATGTCTGAGGGTTGTGTTAGAATAAAAAGTAAGAGAAGTCACATGGAGAGGGGGAGGAAGGAGCAAGGAAAAGAGAGAGGAGAGGAAGTTGTTGTTTGAAATGGACTAAATTAAACTGGTGCAGGTCCACGAGCTACAGATATTGCTAGCTAGTGCACAAATTTTTCAAAAGAGAGTTTAGACTCTCAGCTGGGTTTGGGAGTAGACGCAACTGCTCCTCTTCGATTAACTTTTTCTCTGGATATAGAATCAACTCAAATCTATATTTTTTTATTTATAAGATAATAATAGTAGTAGCAGCGATGACAGTACCAGTTGATACGGAATAATAATTCAGTGAGAAGAGAAACACTGAGGAAATAGCAAATAAAGGTCGTCGGAGGTTGTCCGAACATCGTCGTAAAAGTGCGGGTACTACTTTTTGGGGTCGAGTCGGCTGATTCGCCAATGACTTGCCCACTAGCTCTCAAGCGATGTTGCACATCAGCACCATTTTGGAGGATGACATGAATAATAGAATTTATGCATAAAAATTGAAAAACAAATAATGATGAGTGTAGTTATTTAAATGCAAAAAAATTGATAAGTTGGCTTATTAGTCAGTAAACTCAGTAAATTAGTAAATAGATCCCCATCAAATTACTCTAAATATCCCTTATATTCTATATAATCAACTTACCTCCAATTTGAAATTAATTCCCCCTCTTTTTCTCATCTTAAAACCAGTTCCTCTTTCTCCCTCTCCTCTCACTCCTCTCCCGTCGATCTCCCGCCTCCCGCACATCTCTCCTCGTGCAAATAGGCCCGACATGAGTAGATATATGTACTAGATTTGCTTGTCTAAAATGCACTATCAAGTAGAATGTTTCAACACCTATTGTTTACTATATTCAAAGATCTCGAGGCTCTATTTTCTATTATTATGCTGTTTTTGTTACAAATTGCTTCTTATGTGACTCAGAGTGGTCCTCTTTGTGCATGTATTGATGGTTGTTTCCTGTTATATCAGCTATATTCTTATTATTACTTAAATCCATAGTTCCTCCTTGACCAGGACAAATGACGTGGTTGTGGAGCAACATCTAGGTAAGTTGAACTTGAAAAAAAAAAATACCAAATCGCTCTGCTGGAAAATTAAATAAGTTTCTGTAATATATGTGTCAAGTGATTTCAAATCCTCCCAGCTGCAGAAAATCATGTACATAAAATGTCACTAGTAAAATCTTCTTGATGGCAATCATACTAATAATAATGAAGTTGTTCATATGCTGCTCAATTTCCTTCGCCATCTCATTCTCATTATTTGTAATTCTTGATAAGCTAATGCAGTGTTGTTCAGTTGAAACAAAACAAAAGATTCATAGCGTATTAGCTGCTAGAGACCCTGGTGGTGTAGGCGAAGATTTTTTTAAGGGAGAATGAGTCTAAATTTTTAGGATTTATGAGTTGAATAATAGAGAGAGTTTGAGGTTGAAGAAGAATTAAGGTCATAGGGGCTGAGTGTACTTACTAATTACGTGGGTATATTAACTAGGTGTTGTGCTAAAATTATAATATGTTAAAAGTTAGTTCTATACTTTAGACTTTTCATTTGAGAGTAAAACTATACAAGAAAATCTAACTTATTTTTTAGGGCTGCTTATTCTTGGAAATAATTCAACATGTGTGAGCTCATATATGTGAATTTAATGTGTATGACTATCTTAAAGTATAGTCCAAATTAATTGTGATATAATAAAGTTAATAATTGGATTACTGGGTATTAAATTGTCATGAATTTAATGTGTAGAGACAATTATGCAATTTTCAATTTGATGAAGGGCCAAATTGGAAAAAGGAATAACTCAGTTATTATTAAGGGATCATGTTCCCTAAAAGAACGTATTATCTTCTTCTCTTTGAGATCCCTTCAAAAAGAGAGAAATCCTAGAAGAATACGGATCTTCTGGAAGGCTTTCTCCATCTCAACAATTCAAGAAATTCAGTCATGGATCAAGGTACGCTTTCGCTTTTATTATTTTAATTTTCTTATATCTTTGAATATTCATGGAGACTAGATCTATATTTTAGGGTTTGATCTATGATAAAATTATGATCATTGATCTTGTTTATTCTAAAGACATTTAGTGTAGATCGAATTCTTTTATTGTTTAATTTAAGTTCTATTAATTGGTATCAGAGCCACTCCATTGAGGATTCCTAGATTTAGGAATTAAATTTCAAAATTGAGATTTTTATTGATACTTTCATGAGATTGAAAGATACAATTTAGATTTTATGAATCATATTGCATGATTGCTTTGGCTTTGGTAAAAAAATTTCCAGATCTATGGATTTAAAATTTTTCAGATCTTTTTTTCAGTTTAAAAAAAATCTTTTTTTCTGCCAGGCACGGCTAGGCGCGACCGCGCACAGGCTGGGCGCGGCCAGCCCTGGGCTGGCCGCGCCCAGGTGCAGGGCGCGGCGCCCTAGGACGCCGCACATCTTCTTGCGACGCTTGGGCCTGTGCCCAGATGTCATGCAACTTTAGGTCCTTTTTGGACAATTTTGGGACTTTCTAAAAATTTTAAACAAATTTTTGGGTACATCTAATAAATTATTGAAATTGTCTAACATTTAATAAAATTAATTGAAATAAGATGTTGTCAAAGTGACCTCTATTGTGTAAATTAGCATCATGAGAATGTTAAGATGTTTGTGTGTGTGAATTCATGCGAGTATTAACCGGCCCAAAGGAAGGATAATATTTGGTTGAATTAGATATACACTTATGGTGATAAATGTGTAACAATTATAAGGTTTTCATGTGAATAATAAGTTGATTTAAAGATAAATTTATTATTTGACAGGATTTATTGTCAACATTTGATTGCTACACTGAGAGTACCACTTACAAGTTAATATTACTGTCCAAAGATTTAATATTTATGTTGTGCTAGGTACCTTGAAATTTATTCCATATTTGTTTAAACTTAAAAGTCATTTATTTGATTATGATGTGAACATGCATGCTTATTTGATTTATTCTCTGTACAACCATTGTATCTGCTGCTATTATATCTGCAAATACAAACAGTATTCTCATATTCAATGGGACAAACTTCAAGGAATGGAAAGAGAATGTTCTAATTATTCTTAGCTGCATGGATCTAGATCTTGCACTAAGGATAGAGCAACGTGCTTCTCTTATAACTGAAAGTTCTTCTAATGCTAGGAAGAACTTTAAGAAGTGGGAATGTTCTAATCGCATAAGTCTAATGATCATAAAGCGCGGCATTTCAGAAGCCTTTCGAGGTGCAGTATCTGATGAGATAACTTTGGTTAAAGATTTTCTTACTGAAATTGAGAAAAGTTTTGCAAAGAACGACAAGGCAGAAACGAGCACGCTTTTCGCTAGCTTGATTTTTATGTAGTACAAGGGCAATGAAAATATAAGGGAGTATATCATGCAGATGTCTCATATTGCTTCCAATCTTAAGGCACTAAAGCTCGAGTTGTCTGAGGACTTGCTCGTGCATTTGCTATTGATTTCGCTTTCTGCACACTTCAGTCAATTTAAGGTCAGTTATAACTGTCAGAAGGAGAAATGAACTATGAATGAGCTCATTTCATATTATGTGCAAGAAGAGGAAAGGTTTAGGCATGAGAAATCTGAAAATACTCATCTTGTTAGTACCTCAAAGGATAAGGATAAGAAAAGAAAGAAGGATGAAGCTGCTAAGGGTCCAGATCAAAAGGAACCTAAGAAAAATGAAGACTGTTTCTTTTGTAAGAAACCTAGACATATAAAGAAAGAATGTACAAAATATCACGCTTGGCGTGCTAAGAAATGTATGTTCTTTACTTTGGTCTGTTCTGAGGTTAATTTAGCTTCATTACCTAGAAAAACTTGGTGGTTAGACCCTGGTGCTACGACTCACATAACTATTTCTATGCAGGGTTGCCTGAGCTACCGAAGGCCAAATGATGGTGAAAGCTACATCTTTGTGGGCGATGGAAAGTCGGTAGAAGTTGAGGCAATAGGGAATTTTAGGTTGTTGTTAGGAAATGGTCTTTATTGGACTGGAAAGATACTTTTGTTGTATCATTATTTAGACAAAATTTGGTTTCTGTTTCTTTATTGAACAAATTTGGTGATCATTGTTCTTTTGGAAACAATTAGTTTAGTCTTTCATTAAATTCAAATATTGTTGGTACTGGTTCATTGAGTATTTATGACAACCTTTATTTGCTTGACACGATTGCATCATATAATGAAATCTTGCATGTGGATTCACGTGGTATAAAACGTAAGCTAAATAAAGAAAATTCAGTAAAATTATGGCACAAGCGTTTGAGTCATATATCCAAATCTAGAATAGAATGACTTGTGATAGAAAGTATTTTAGATTTCCTTGATTTTTCAGACTTAAATGTCTGTGTTGAGTGTATCAAGGGAAAACAGACCAAACATAAGAGATTAGGTGCCAACAGATCTTCATGCATGTTTGAATTGATACATACGGATATCTGTGGGCCATTCCCTATGGCTTCTTGGAATGGTCAATGATACTTTATATCATTCATAAACGATTGCTCATGGTATGGGTACCTATATCTCATTCATGAGAGATTAGAGTCTCTTAACATGTTCAAAATATTCAGAACTGAAGTTGAAACTCAACTCAGTAAGAAAATTAAGTGTGTCAGATCTGACCGTGATGGTGAGTACTACGGCAGATATAACGGCTCAGGAGAATAACGTCCAGGGTCATTTGCTGACTTCCTAGAGGAATGTGGAATGGTCTCACAGTACACCATGCTAGGCTCACCTAGCATGAACGGTGTGGTTGAAACACGAAACAGGACTCTTAAGGATATGGTGAAGAGTATGATTAGTCATTCTATCTTACCAGAATCACTCTGGGGAGAAGCAATAAAGACAACAACTTATATTCTGAACAGAGTACCAACTAAAGCAGCTGCCAAAATACCTTATGAGCTTTGGACAGGTCGAAAGCCTTGTAACGCCTCGTTCTCACGGATACGGAGACGCTACGGCGACATACATAAGCAAGGTGAAAATACCCTCACGTACGTATGCTAAGCCTCAGTACAGGGAATAAATATAATATACATAATAATTTCAGCGTTAAATAAGTATAGGAATACCTGCAAAAGGAGTCAATGATCATAATAGTTATAAAAATAGGGATAAATAAGATAACAGAAACAAATAGCAAAGACACCTACGAATTGGAAAGGGTGATGGTCTAAAAATAATCTCGAGAAATATCTAGTACAGTGATATCTCAGATCTCCAACCTGGGCACGCAAACTCAGGGTCGTCAGAAAGCGACCTAGTGAGTGTAAAATGAAGGAAGCAGAAATATATACACACACACACACACACACACACACACACATATATATATATATATATATATATATATATATATATATATATATAATATAGTAATACAATCACGATAATAATATCTAATAATATTTAATTATCGATAATACAATATAATGATAATAACAATAGGGTGTAGCATACATGCATCATATTTTAATAGTATCAAAACCTAGCACGTTCTAACAGTATCATTACCACAATAGTATCCAATTTTATATATCCGGACTGTGCTATCAAAATAATAGGTAAGTCATCATTAGGGTTTATGTTACTACCAGCAATAAAGTTAAACCATTTGTATATTATTCTTATATGCGTATTACGATACCGTATTTGGTGTTCATGATTACATCATTGTATAAATCATATGTAGCTAGTTTTATTTACTTTATCGTTTTTGTTTAATTTAATAATAGTAGTAGTATAATGGTGTTGTGATGAATATGAATATAGAGATATAAAGTATGCAGAATAACCATACTACGGTGATGTAATTATACAGTAACAATGTCTACAAAGTATACATGAAACAGAATACATGAAATGCAGAGTATATGTGTACATGATACCAACTTTGTACGCCGTATCGAGTACTGATACTGTGATACGTACCTCTAAGATCAGGGTGTTACATTTCTCCACACCTTACAAAAAAATTTCGTCTTCGAAATTTCAGTTGAGGTGGGAGAATAATATTTACTGTCCTGGAGCCTAAATGTTATGGGCCTATGATGCTTCCACTACACTACTTTGATATCTATAATGAACTCGGGGTAGAGAATTAGTGTCGTGAGTCAAAGATAGAGGAATAGAATCAATAGGATGAAGAGAAAGAAAAAAGGAAATCAGAATATGCTGGTGGACAACTGAAAGTCCAAGAATGAATTTTCAACGAAACGGTATTCTTGTACTCGTAGCTGGAATCCCCAAGTTCAAATATAGATGAGTGCCAATCTGAATCTGATTGTCCTGTTGGTCAGAGCCCGAGCATTGACCCAGGTGGTTACCACATCAGGTGTGAATTTGGCTCTGATACCACTCTATAACACTCCGTTCTCACAGATACAGAGACGCTACGGTGATGTACATTGCAGAGTGAAAATACCCTCACGTACGTATGTTAAGTCTCAGTACAAGGAATAAATATAATATACATAATAATTCCAGCGTTAAATAAGTACAAGAATCTGCAAAACGGATCAATGATTATAACAGTCATAAAAACAGGGATAAATAAGATAACGAAAACAAACAACAAAGATGTTGGCCCAAAGGTCCATCATTCTAGTTTTGATGATGATTAACTCGTGTAGTTATAGTACTAATGATTTTGTATTTATATAGTTTTAGATTTACTATCAAGATCTTAGTTGGTGCTTAATTTCAACAAAGGAGTTTTGTAGCGAACACATGTAGATTCAAGAGCTCGCGCGTCAAGATCGCATCTAGCACTCGGATGGAGTCAAGCTCTTTGGATCGTATTTGGATCGAGTCAGCTTAGAGAAGGACTTCTACAAGAAGACTTTGGTTTGTATTTAGTTTAGTTGTGTTTAGATCTTGTGTAAAGATAAATTAGTGTTGATATGCTCAAGTTCACACATACACATGTAATTTCATTTTTGGTTTAACCAGTTTTTAGATTTCAAATATACATATATATGGTTTTCATGAAATAGAATCAAAATAAGTTTACATGGTTTAATGTATATTGGATTTCATCTATATACATCTATGCTTCATATATTTGAAAAAACTTATTTTGACGATTCTATTTCATGTGTTTAGAGTTTTGCAATTAACAAAACCTATTTTGGGCTTGTTTGTTTCGCCACAAAACGCCGCAAATCGTAAGTCGTAAAACTTCTTTTTCATTTTTCGCTGTTTGTTTCGCTGAAAAATAAGTTGCAAAATGCAACTCTCATTTTCCCACTTGCAGTTGCTACAGTTAAATTTGTGGTCATGCAAATCGTACTTTTATACCCACATTTTCTCACAAGCAGTTACTACAGATAATTTTGTGGTCATGTAAATCCCACTTGTATTACACTTGTAGTTCAAAGCAGTTACTTGACAATCAATATATAATTTAATATTATTAAATATTTAATATTTTTTATAGCATTCAATTTCTTATTTAATTATTTTATATTTTAATCTTTAGTTTTTATTATTGCTAATATTGTTTTAATATTTAATATTTTATAATTTTAATTTAATATTATTATTTTATTAATATTTATACCAATTTTTATTATTTTATTTAGATTTAATATTTTATTAATATAACAATATTATATTTTAAAATATAATTACTATATTTTAAATTATTTTTTAATATAAATAATTACTTTATTAATATTATAATATACTTTATTACTATATTAATATTTTATTATGTTAATATTGTAATAATAATTCATTATAATAATAATTTATTATTAAATTGTAATTATATTTTACTTTGTTAATATATTACAATAATATTATAATAAAATTGAATATTATAATAATATTCAAGTATTTTTGAATAATAATATTATTACTATATTTTATTATTTTCTTAAGATTTTTTAATATTTATGTTTTATTAGTATTCTTAAAATTTTATTAATGTTCTTTAGATTTTTTTTAAATTTTATATTATTTATTTAGTTAACATTTTAGTAATATTTTATTAAGTATACTAATATTTTATTAATATTATTGTTATAAATAAAATATTAATATTATTAAAGTTTTATCTCAAATTTATTAATATAATTTAATTTGCAATAGTAGTTTTAATTTAATAGTATTTATAATATTTAAATTACTGCAACAGTTAATTTTGTGGTCAACTTTTTCACTTACACCTTTACATTACCAACCAAACACCGTAAAATACAATATACTTTCTATTTACACTTTCACTTTACCAACCAAACACCGTTAAAACACAATATAATTTCTTATTTATGCTTTCACTTTATGAACCAAATACCGTAAAATACAATATATTTTCCCTACTACAGTTCACATTTTCCATTCTCATTTTACGACTTACGACTTACGACGTTTTGCGGCGAAACAAACAGGCCCTTGGATTTCATGTCAAAAACATAGATATATCATTTACATGTGTATTAGATTCTATCCATACACAATATACTTCAAATATGTTTCAATATTTTGTTTTGTATTTATACAAGTTTTGGAGAAAACGGATTTTCATTTCAAAATCCAAGTTTTGGAAAATATGGTTTTCGGTTTAAACTTAATTTTTATATCACAAAAATAGCTCAAATAGTTTGTAATATGTGTTGATATTTAGTCACACATATTTTTTCCAAATATTAAACAATAACTTATTTTTGTGAAATTTATGAGAATTTATGGGATTTTATTGGAGTTAAAAAGACCAAGTTCCATAACCTTTAATCTCAGCCAGAGCCTGCTGGCGGTCGACCGGATGGTCGACCGGTCGGTCGACCGATGTGCACAAGAACGTGCACAAAGGCCAGCCTAGAAGGTCGGTCGGCCGGGCGGTCGACCGACTGTAACTACCCAATTCTCGGGTAGCACCGGTCGACCGGGCGGTCGACCGACAGGCTGGGCCCGGACGACCGGGCGATCTACCGGAGCGGCAACGGTCAGAAATATGACTGTGGGATGGTCGACCGGCCGATCGACTGGAAGGTCAATTTTGACCTTTTCTAGCTGCCAACGGCAATTTTTTTGAGAGGCTATAAATAAGGCCTCTCTTAGGCTGGTTTCAGCAAGATTTTAAGTGTCTTTCTTCTCATCTTTTCAAGTGTTTAGCAGTAAGTTTAAAAGAGTTTTGAGCAAAAAAGATTTATCTTTTATTTTGTTTTTAAAGTGTTGAAAAAATCAAAGAAAAGAGAGTCTTTGAGAAATTGGTTTTGATTTTTACTTTCATATCTATCTAGTGTTTTTCCTAAGTGTTTTTCTTTGTTATTTTTCTTTTCAAACACTTTATTTTCTCACACTTGAGTTATCATCTCTAATCCTATCTATAGGATCTTATTTTGTGAGGAAAATTGTTTGTGGTCTATTGTGATCACCAAGTGTTGTTTGTGTCTATTGTGATCACCAAGATTGTAATCTCTTCTTTGCTTTGGCTTTGTGCCTATCCCTTTTGTTTAGAGGTGATTACGATTGAGCTTTGGGTTTGTGTCTATCCTCTTGTATAGAGGTGATTGTGATTGAGGTTTGGTTTTGTGCCTTGTCCCTCTTGTGTAGAGGTGATTGTGTTTTGACTTTGTGCCTATCCCTCTTGTGTAGAGGTGATTGTGTTTGAGCTTTGGCTTTGTGCCTATCCCTCTTGTGTAGAGGTGATTGTATTTGAGAGAGGAGTAGTGTACTCCAAGTGTAAAATATTTTTATATGATTTCTCATTGTGATTCCGCTTTTGCAGTGTGGAACACATTGACCTCTCCCGAGCTACAGACGATAAACTATGTGGAGAAGGAATCCTTGGTGAATGAGTCCGACGAAACTTGTTATATGGTCCAAGGGATTGACTCCTTGAGGTACATTCGGAGACTCAACTAGATGATAGTGTTAATTCTTCTTGTGATGATAGCATGGATGCACATGCATTAAATGAAGAACTATCTATAGTTTGTGAAAACTTGCTAGAAAAATACAAACTTTTGAAAAAGAAAAATTTTAAATTAAAAGAAGAAAATAAGGATTTATTTTCAAAACTTAATATGATTTTGTAAGAGAGAGTTGAGATTTCAAGTGAAAGGGACTCATTGAAATCCCAACTTATCCTTGCCTTAAAAGAAAATGAAATTTTGAAGTATAAAAATGATTGTGATGATGTTTTAAGAAAAATGAGGTTTTGTCTTCAAAACTTGAAATTGTTTTAAAAGAGAATGATACTTTGAAAAATAAAATTGTTTTAATTTCAAAAGAACTAGATTTAGTTTCAAAGAAAAATATTTCTTTGAAAAATGATTTTGATTTTCATGTTTGTCATGTTACTATAAATTCATCTTCTATTGATAAACATATTGCATGCTCCACTTCTTCTTTAAGTATTAATAATGATATTTGCATATTGAAGAAAAGTATAGATTGTTTGGGCTCCACTTTGAGCTAATATGCCATGAACCACACACGATTGAAATCTATGTTTTTAAAGAAACATACTCCACATATTCATGCACACAAACCACGGCATACACATGTTCATCATGCTCACATACATGATTCTATGTATGCTCATGTGTACACTTGTACACATTGTAGACGTACGGGCTACCTTACAAAGTTTTGTTATGATAGAATACATAATTCAAATTTTACAAATAAGTTTGTTTGGGTTAGGAAAGGTGCTAACCCCCATTAACCCAAAAGGTATGGGTATCAAAATCCACCCATATTATATTTGATGTAGTCGTGGACTCTCACTTGACGTGAGGGTTTTGGTGCCTTGATGGTGGGTGCGTTTGAGCTTGATGGACACTATATTGGATGCATCACTTTCAAGAATATTTGGTGGGAGGACCATCATGGTTTGGAGACCTAGAGATTAAACCCTATTGGTTTTGGTAACTATCTCAACTCTTTATTTATGTTGACATACTTTCTCATTGATGATTTTTAGCATGTCTTATTTTTTCATGTTCATTATGTTTAAATGAAATATTTATTAGACTTGTGATATACATATGTAGTATTTGAGATACATTCATATTTATATGGACTATTTTTTTTGTGTTCTCAGTATAATTTAGCTATTATGTATATCGTAGATCTAAAACATATGCATTCACCTTAATGATTATGTTTGTTTATGATTTTGCACTTCATGTTTTTGATTACTTGTTTAGATGGACTTTTCGTTAAAACTTGTGTTTATACTTGTACAAGTAGTGAGTTACACTTGAATATTATATGTTTGTGCTTTATTGCTCATTTATACTCATTACATGTACATGTATAACCTAGTTTTGATGATTCTTGTATTTATACTTATTTTCCTATTTTATACATGTTTCATAACAATGTGTTTAGCTTCATGTATATGTTAATTTTGTCTAAAATTATTAGATATACATGTCTATCTTAGAGTCACTTACTTTTCATGCAAATTTTTTTGACTCGTTTATGTTTGGGATATATATGTATACTTTTAGTTTCAACAAAACATACATATACTTTGAAGCGTATTTAGTTTTGATGATTTCTTGCTTCTGATAAAAGAAAATTCATATGAGCTTCAATACCTTATTTTTATGATTCTATTGATTACATGATTCTTACACTCTATGTTTGGTGTTTACTCATGATTTTTTTTATTTCATGAGCATATATGTGCTTTATTGCTATTTGAGTGTCGATCGAGTGATTTTCATGTTTTCATAGATATATTCGTATTTTATCTCTTGCTTGAAGGATTTTGCACTAGTTTTTTAAATTATCTTTAAAACTAGTCTTTATTCTTCAATTCGTAGAGTTTTCAAATTAGGCTAAAATATTTTCAAATTATGATTTTAAAAATACCTACCAACTTAAGGGCGGTTAGATGGGCGACAATGCCTTGTATCCTCTTATTGAATATCTTTTAAACTTGTGCTTTAGGGTGGTAGGTATGAGTTATACACATGATCTTCATAGAATTTTATTTTTGTATACTCATATTTGTTTATTATATGTGTATGCTTCAAATTTCAATTGGTATTTTCATTTTTATACATACATATATATATGATTTGATTGAGCTTGTTTTACAATATCTTTACATTCTTAAATCACAAATTATGTTTATGTTAAGCTTCATTTTATTCTAAATGTTAATTGGTATCATTACAAGCTTATGCATTGATTTCAATTTAAATATGTACTTCATGTTTCACCTTCAATTGGTATCAAAATCTACTATTGGTATCTTAAAGTTTTTTTCTACAAGTGATACCAACTTTTGTTTTGTCAACTACTATTTTATTTCATTAGTATCATAATTCATTTAGTTGACTTCAAGAAATTTCAAATATTTGTTTTTAAAAATTCTTTTAAAATTTGTTGATATGTTTTACCTATATACAAGGGGAGTTTAATATCTCCTCTATATATAAATTCATGTTGAGTGTATCTCATATTGAGGAGTTTGACCTCTTTTCTTTATGTGGCGCGTGTGTGTAGGGAGAGTTTAACATTTCCGTTTATACATTGTATATTATGTTTTATATGGGTTAGGGTAGTCATCTCTTCTCCATGTAATGCATGTATGCAGGGGGAGCTAACTTATCGTCTCTTCTCTTCATGAATGTATATCGCATATATATCTTTATTGTTTGATTATCCTCATCCCTTTGTTGATGAATTGACAAAAAGGGGGAGAAGAATTTAGAGAGTTTACATATGCATGCTTAATATTGGTATTTATGCATATATGTTTTGTTTACTTTATGCATTTCATTGAATATCTAATTGTTTATCACTATGCATGAGTTAAGGGGGAGTTTCTATGAAGCTTATCTTTAATCAATGTATATATAACTCCATGAGTTTTGTCATCATCAAAAAGGGGGAGATTGTTAGCTCAAAAGCCCATCACTCTAGTTTTGATGATGATTAACTCATGTAATTATAGTACTAATGATCTTGTGTTTATATACCTTCTGATTTACTATCAAGATCTTAGTTGGTGCTTCGCTTCAACAAAGGAGTTTTGGAGCTAACATATGTAGATTCAAGAGCTCGCGCGTTAACATCGCATCTAGCACTCGGATGGGTCAAGCTCTTTGGATCGTGTTTGGATCGAGTCGGCTTGGAGAAGGAGTTTTACAAGAAGACTTCGGTTTGTGTTTAGTTTAGTTGTGTTTAGATCTTGTGTAAAGATAGACTAGTGTTGATATGCTCAAGTTCACACACACACACATACACACAAGTTCAATAAGTTTGGTTTTCGGTTTAACCGGTTTTTGGATTTCAAATATACATATATATGATTTTCATGAATAGATAGAATCAAAATAAGTTTACATGATTTAATGTATATTGAATTTCATCTTTATACATCTATACTTCATATATTTGGAAAAACTTATTTTGACGATTCTATTTCATGTGTTTAGAGTTTTGCAATTAATAAAACTTATTTGGATTTCATGTCAAAATATATAGATATATCATTTACATGTGTATTAGATTCTATCCATACATAATATGCTTCAAATATGTTTCAATATCATATTTTTTGTATTTATACAAGTTTTGGAGAAAATGGATTTTCATTTCAAAATCCAAGTTTTGAAAAATATGGTTTTCATTTTAAAGCGTAATTTTTATATCACAAAAATAGTTCAAATAGTTTGTAATATGTGTTGATTTTTGGTCACACATATTTGTTCTTCAAATATTTAACAAGAACTTATTTTTGTAGAATTTATAAGAATTTATGGGATTTTAGTGGAGTTAAAAAGACTAAGTTTCATAACCCTTAATCTCAGCCAAAGCCTGCTGGTGGTCGACCGGACGGTCGACGGGATAGAGGTAGGTCGACCGGTCGGTCGACCGATGTGCACAAGAACGTGCACAAAGGCCAGTCTACAATGTCGGTCGACCGGGCGGTCGACCGACTATAACTACCCAACTCTCGGGTAGCGCCAGTCAACCGGGCGGTCGACCGACAGGCTGGGCCCGGTCGATCGAAGCGCCAACAGTCAGAAATATGACAGTTGGACGGTCGACCGGAAGGTTAATTTTGACCTTTTCTGGCTACCAACGACTATTTTTTGAGAGGCTATAAATAGGGCTTCTCTTGGCTGTTTTCAACAAGATTTTTAAGAGCCTTTCTTCTCATTTTTTCAAGTCCAGCAGCAAGTTTTAAAAGAGTTTTTGAGCCAAAAAGATTTATCTTTTATTTGTTTTTAAAGTGTTGAAAAAATCAAAGAACAGAGAGTCTTTGGGAAATTAGTTTTGATCTTTACTTTCATATCTATCTAGTATTTTTCTCAAGTGTTTTTCTTTATTATTTTTCTTTCCAAACACTTTATTTTCTCATACTTGAGATATCATCTCTAATCATATCTATAGGATCTTGTTTTGTGAGGAAAATTATTTGTGGTCTATTGTGATCACCAAGTGTTGTTTGTGGTCTATTGTGATCACCAAGATTGTAATCTCTCCCTTACTTTGGCTTTGTGCCTATCCCTCTTGTGTAGAGGTGATTGTGGTTGAGCTTGGGTTTGTGCCTATCCCTCTTGTGTAGAGGTGATTGTGGTTGAGATTTGGCTTTGTACCTTGTCCCTCTTGTGTAGAGGTGATTGTATTTTGACTTTGTGCCTTGTCCCTCTTGTGTAGAGGTGATTGTGTTTTGACTTTGTGCCTATCCTTCTTATGTAGAGGTGATTGTGTTTGAGCTTTGGCTTTGTGTCGATCCCTCTTATGTAGAGGTGATTGTATTTGAGAAAGGAGTAGTGTACTCCAAGTGTAGAATTGTAATTCCTTGGTGAAGCTCCCTTTGTGGAAGGTCCTGTGTGGACATAATGAAAATCCTTTTATGTGAAGGCGGGACGTAGAGCAGTGGCTCGAACCTCGAAACATATCTTGTTGTTTGCGTTTGATCTACTGTCTCTTAACTCTATCTCTTTTATATCTTGCATTACTTTATATTACACATATTCATATGCTAGATATAGTTTATGTCTTGCCCATACTTGTGTTGAACTAAGAGAGCTTCATATAGGACCTCAACTCTTGATCTAGAGTAATCTCGAGGAGATGGTCCAGAGCCCTTCACCTGGAATTCGGCTCCACTCTTTGGTTACACATAGTGTGTTGCAATTGAGTTTTAATTTCGCATCATTTTTCATTAGATTAGCCAGTACACTTATTCACCACCCCTCTAGGTGTATTTCAAAAGATACCTACAAATTGGAAAGGGTGATGGTCTCAAAATAATCTCGAAAAATATATGGTACAGTGATATCTCAGATCTCCAATCTGAGCACGCAAATCTAGGATCGTCAGAAAGCGACCTAGTGAGTGGTAAAATGAAGAAAGCAGAAATATATATAATATAGTAATACAATCATGATAATAATATCTAATAATATTTAATTACTGGTGATACAATATAATGATAATAACAATAGGGAGTAACATACTTGTATCATATTTTAATAGTATCAAAACCTAGCACGTTCTAACTGTGTCATTACTATAATAGTATCCAATTTTATGTCTTTATTATCAGTTTATATGTCTGGACTGTGCTATCAAGATAATGGTAAGTCATCATGAGGGTGTATGTTACTATCGGCAATAAAGTTAAACCACTTATATATTATTCTTTATACGCATCTTACGATGCCATATTAGGTGTTCAGGATTACATCAGTGTATAAATCATATGTAGCAAGTTTTATTTACTTTATCGTTCTTGTTTAATTTAATAATAACAGTAAGTATAATGATGTTGTGGTGAATATGAACAAAGAGATATGAAGTATGTAGAATAACCACTATAGTGATGTAATTATACAGTCATAATATCTACAGAGTATACATGAAACAGAATACATGAAATGCGGAGTATATGTGTATATGATTAGTGTGTCACCACACAGAGTGTAACAAATATCAGGAAGTGTAACAAGATATACATGTGCCATGATAGTGGATAAAATATCAAAAATTAGTAACAAATACAACTAAATAATATTATACATGTATCGGGTAAGTCATGTTATTTATACAATAATAGCAATCAGTGCTGCCTGGTATTTTAATCAATCTCTTCTAGTATCTCATACCACTGGCAGTTCATACCGGAGCTCGCACTCCAGCCGAACCCATCCGAACATGGCATACGGGTACCATGATCCGAACGAGAGAGTGACCAAATAACAAGCATTCCCGACGTCACTATTATTTATATCGTTTTATTATATTAATTGGAAACTCAATGGTCAAGGAGTTCTAATCGGGTGAGTATATCTTGTGCATATCTGGGATCACGGCCTTAAACAGTTCCCTGGTTACTGAGACCAGGGCCCTCCGCTAAGAGGGGAGCAGGAAACGAGAAACGGGAGCTCATGGAGCTATATACAATGGATAGCCAGCACTACCATCCCCTGCAGTGGGATAAGTATGGATCCAGTACATCCACCCGATATGATCTAATCAACCGTCAAGTCTTCCCCATCCCCAAGTAATATTTATTATATTTAAACTACACAGTGTATCAAGAACAAGTATAGTGCATGGTACATTATAATATCCCTATCTAATAATACTGTATTTTATTTGTCTGAGTATTTATTTGGTTTCTCTGATTTTTTTATTTATTATTGTTTGGTTATTATTGTCGATATTTGTGTTTTGTTAATGATATTATTATTATTTTTACTTAGTATTTTTCTTCCCTTGAACCCATACCTGTTGGCCCGAACCCGAAACCACCAACCCACTATCCTAAAACTCAATTCCCATAATCTTGACTAAATCTAAATCCCATCTAAAAATCTTAATCTTAACTAATAAATCCCAATCCTAACAACCCCACAATTTTATCCTAATCCTAACTAACCTAGATTCTCCAAATCCCATCATCTCCTCATCCAATTCGTCAACTGCACAACCCATTCACACCTACACCCTCACCTCCCTTTTGGTTGCCCTTACACAACGCACAGTACCTCCACCATCATCAGCCGAGCAACCCCCGTAAGCTCGCCATGCCGCCTCCCCAACACCCAACTTCGAGAACACCCGCATCCATCTTCTCCTTCTCTTCTTATCGTTCTTCTTTCCTCCACACGCCACCACCACCTTGTCACCCAACTCCCGTCGTAGCATGTCATTCCCTTTGCGTAGCTCTCCAGCGAGCCAAACCTGCACACCCTGAGCCCCGCGTAGACCTCCACAGCCCAACGCCCATGCTCCATAGCCCAACGCCTAAACCCCCATTCCAACACACTCCTCCCTCCCTTGGCCGGTCTCCCCTCTCTCCGGCAAGAGCCCGATCATCACCGGAGTGCGAACACACCTCCGCCGGAGTCTGTTCTCCGCCCTCCGTTGCCGGTGAACCTATTCTCCCCCGCAAGACTCGTCGGAGCTCCGACATCATGATCGAAGTAGCATCTGCATCCTAACATTCTGTTGCTATATTGAGGCAACTTTGGAGGTCTACTACTTTTTGTAAGTAGCCGATCACCATTTATTTGCTTGAAGTTTCTAAAGTGGGAGCTCCTTGGTTGGGTGAATTATTTTAAACATGATTTATTAAATACCTGATTCTTCAATTTTTTTCTTATATCACTTTTTAAGTTACGTTTTCTTTTATCTGTCAACTGTACTGAAAGCAAAATTTTCCCATTTTATTATATTGTATTATTCTATTTTGTTAAGCACAAATTTGCAACTTATATGATATAGCATCTTCCCTCCTTAACGTTGACAATGATGGTTGGTTCTCTCTCCTAACTTCTTTGATCCTATTTCCTTTAATTGTTGTAAAGTGGGTTTGAAGGGTGGTAGTTGCATGAGAAGCTGATAACCCATAACCAATCTATTCTGGCTTAAATATGTGGTCTAGTCTGTGAGTATGTAGTGATTACGTTCTGATTATATTCATGTGAAATCCAAATTTGATCCTAATAGGCTTGTAAGTTTAAGTTTGGATGCGAGTTCTCCAAATTTTTAATCAGCTGCAGTTCTGTGTTGATATTAACAGTAAGTAGCTTCATGCTGAATATATTCAAATCTTTATATGCGATACATTATGAAATTCTTCATATGATGTTCACATGTGTGCCTCTGTTGTTTTGTTTTGTTTTTTTTTTTTTTTTTTGTTTCTTATTGGGGATACTACACCATTACAAAAGCAACAATTGATCACTTTTCTTGTGAGTTTATCTATCTGTTTATCTATGATAATCAGTCTCGAGATTCATGCTGCTAAGAAAATCCTTTATCCTAACTGTTATGGCGAGGCAGCAAAGCACTGCAGCCATTGTAGCTAGGAAGAAGCAGATGAATTGAAGGGTAAAATGGTGACCAGGTGATGCTTCTCAAGATATCTCCATGTTTTTAGGGGAACAGATGTTTCCACCCAAAAAAAAAATGAGAAAGGCACCCCACAAATTATTAAGATGGTGAGAATGGGGACAGTACATTGAGTCTCTCTCTCTCTCTCTCTCTCTCTCTCTCTCTCAACCTTGCATACTAATTGAGTTGGTGAGGTAGCAAACTGCTGTAGCCACTTTTTAGGAATGGAGATCATACTAACTGAGCTGGCGAGGTAGCAAACTGCAGTCAAGACCAGACGGCGATTCGGTTCCGAAACCACGTCATTTCATGTGAGTGTTCTTTGTTTACTCATTTAATATTTCAGTTTTATTTCATGTAATTGTTTTATGTCTATTTCAATGTGACGTAATTATTTTACATTTAAATAATCGTTCAAACTCAATTATGTTTTATGCCTATTAGTTACTAGTCTATGTCTACATGTGTTAAATACAAAATAAAATTGCCTTGTGAACGATTCTGTATCTCTTTAAATAATTGCATAATATTCTTGATCCTGGACATCATGATACCCCTTGAAAACTTGACTGACTATACATGACATCTACCTGATAACCATATTGTTCATGTTACTGAAAGTTACTAGGAAAAGATTGTTTGACCGTAATACCCTGTACAGTCCTATTATTCATCGTATACACGGTTACGGTTACCGTTCACTGTACTGATATTGTTCACCATGTATACGATTACTGATTGATTGTTACTGTACTGTTATCGTTACTGTCACTGCATCATCCCAGTGTTATAGGTAACATGAGTATTGATTATTTTTACTGAATTCAATAATAAAGTAATTGAACAACTTACACTGGGATTGGGGAAATTGATGGAGGAGACAGCGTCTGTATTTTGGGTGAACCTAGGATACAGGTTGCGCAGCCGACTTACGGTTCCACTGCTGGGTTCCGGGGGATGACGACATCCCATCTGTTTATTGTTCCACAGTGTTACTGTGAGTTTACTGTTCCACAGTGATACTGTGAGTACTGTTACTGTTACTGACTACCTGGCGGTAGGGCCTGGTTCAGTGTCAGGCATCTGGGCCGTGGTCCCGGTATGTACGGGACCCACCTAAAGTATGGACAATGTCTCTTCTATTAATTTCAATAAATTTAGGATATCGATTGACACGTGTAGTAGGCGTAGTATGGGATGCGTCTACTGCATGTGGTAATTGGTGTTTGCTGACATAATAAATGATAATAAATTATTTATAGCATATTGTGACTGACTATATCACCTGACTGTGCATAGGTATACTATGATAGACATATGTTTGTACGTAAGACCAGATTTGTATACCAGACTAGTGACATGCTAGGTTACACATCTAGACATTAGTTGTTCCCCGTCATCATGATATCAGTTGTTTGTTACAGTTATTTTTACTTATTTTTTATCTGTACGCTTATTCATGTTATTGTTATTTAGTTGATTGTTTATCATGTTATGTAGTTATCTTATGTTTGCAGTTTATCTTGTTATTATTCTGTGCACATTATTTATATGCACGAGTAGTCCTCTTTACACACACACACACTCACCAGGTCGCTTTCTGACGACCCTGGATTTGTACGTCCAGATATTGGACGCTTTGTTTCTTTTGTGCAGGTGTTCGATGAGACTGTACGCTTCGTGAAGAGCTGGAGCTTCTCCCTATTCGATTCTGGTATTCTTTCCTTTTTTTATTCCTGCTATTATTTTTGATTCATGTACATCACACTTGGCTTCTATTCTATTCCTTATTTTATTTGAGATCATGTGTAGCCTTTATATGTATTATTGCAGTGATGGCTGATTATTATGGTTCAGATTTATAGCTTGTTCGGGTTACTTTAGGCTTAGCGTGTATACATGGGGTATTTTCCTCGCGTATATACGCCGTCGACTCTCGTCGCGACTCCGTTTTCACGTATTTTGGGAAGCGGAGCGTGACATACATATAACACGATAACAGGGCATGAGCTATGTTGATAGCATGAAACAAGATAACTGGAAACGAAAAACAAGAGATGTGAAATTTTAGAGGTGGCCCCCGTGGCTTGGATCCACGTGGCGCTTAGTTTCACACATCGATAACAACAGTTCACATGTCCAGTAACGGGAATATCAATATCAGTAACGGGAAACAATCATGTAATGGGAATACAGGAAGATCCATGTAGCAATAATTTATGTAATATAAACAGTGATCCATGCAATAGGAATACAGAGACAATCAATGCATGTATACCGATGAATCTATGTAACAATATTATAAGAATATGAAACAACTATGTACAGAGTATTCACGTAGCGATGATACGACCATATGAATTAACAGTCTCCAGTGGAGTAACGTGTCCATGTATCAGTAGTATATGAAATAATAATAGTGTCATATGTAACGATATTTGTGTCAAGTTATAACTGTGTCTGGTGTGCTAGTATGTCCATGTTACAATGCTATAAGTACATGAATAATAGTGTTTAGTATGACTGAGTATCCCCGTAACAGGTGTACATGAATATGCAAATAAATGTAATCGGTGTAAAGTGATTATCAAATTATATAAATAATAATATCCAATGTGAGTCAGGTAACATTGGTCATACCAGAGTAATATCACTGAGATAATCAGGTGTCAGATATTCATATTTGTAATAACGATTACAATATTTTTAAGATGGTCAATATCACAAAATTATCATATATATAATTATCTATTTTACTTATTCATTTATTAATTGATTTACTTATTTAAATTATTAATCTCAATATTTAGATAATTCATCTACATTTAAGAAATCAAGAAACAAAATATTTGAAGAATAATCAAGTATATTTAAATAACGATGATTTTCCGATAATCACAATTTATCACATAACATTTACAGGGATATACCGATTATCACGATTTAGTAAATAAAATAATCAATCAATTTTATTAAACCTTATAAAATATAATTTATAAAAGAAAAACACTCACTTAGCTATCATAGGAATGTAGCTAGTCTTCCTACGATCGCAACGACTCCAAAATCGTCTGAATCGGACACCGGATGCTCAAGATGTCGCCCGAACACTAAAAATAATAAAAATAGGTTAAATGTGAAATAAATAGGTCAAAACCTAATATTACAAAGTATCAGGAATTTTTATGAACTTTTACCTTATATGATTTTGGATGCAGGTTAGACGGGTTAACGGGTCGAGTTCAGATCTGAAACCCAAACCCCTAACTTAAGTAAATGGGTAATTGGGTTTATTGGGTATTGGGTTCGGGTTTAGAATATTGGTTTAACCCATTAAAAAATAGAGAAAGAAAGACAGAAAGAGAGGGGAGAGCAGGGGAGGCGGCCAGTGGGCCTGTCGCGTCGGCCTGCCCGGCGGGTCTGCCAGCCCGCCGGCGACTCCGCCAGGGGGGAGAGAGAGAGAGAAATTGTTTGAGAGAGTGAAAGAGAAAGAAGAAATAGAAGAAGAAGATGGTGGTGTTGGTGATTTATGTGGTGTTTGGGGTGGTGATTTGTGGTGGTTGTGGTGGTGATCTTGGTCGTCGGAGGAGGAGGGAAGAGAGATGAGGGTGGTGATGGTGCTAAGTTGTTGTTGGTGGTGGTGAATTGGGTGGAATTTTGGTGATTTGGTGATGGATTTAATTGAAGGTGAAGGAGGAAAATAATGAGAGGGAAGGAGAAATTGGTGAAGGATGGGTGGTGATTGAAGTGGAGATGGTGGAGAAGAGGAAAGGAGGCTTGCCGGGGCTGTGGTCAGCCGTCGCGGGTCGCCGGAGCTGGGGTGTGGCCGGCAGTGATGATGATGGTCGGCTGTGGATGGAGGATAGGAGAGAGAGGAGAAATGATGAATTTTTATTAGAGAGATAAATTTGAATGTTAAAGATAATTATGAGAATGAGAGGGATTAAAGAAAGAAAAAGAGATAAGAAAGGGATGGAGTCTGTTAAGCAGGTCGGTGATGAGCTGAGGCGGTGGAGGTGCTGGCTTGGGGAGGAAGAAAAGAAAAAGAAAATTTTTATTTAATTAATATTTAAGTGGGTCTAAATTTGATCAGTTATGAATGGTTCCCAAAAAATCTGTAAAATAAAAAATATTATGCTGAGAAGTAATGTAAAATTGGATTTAAGAAATTTGTCTAATATTCAAGTTAAAAATCCTGAAATGTATCGCCGATACTAGGCGACACCGGTTTTGCCGAATTTATGATAAATTTAGAAAAATCTCCAAAAATGTCTGAAAACAAAAAACATGATTTTAAAGAATAATTTGGAAATAGATTCTTAAAATTTAACTCTGTTTGTAAATTAAAAATCTTAGAGCTGATTGTCGATATCAGTCGACACCGACTTTAGAGTTTTTCTAAAATAATTCAGAAAAATTTTAGAAAAAATCTAAAATATTGGAAAATAATATCAGAAATTAAAATTGGCTCAATCTGACTACCAGAAAGGTTAAATCAACTTTGTACGCCGTATCGAGTACTGATACTGTGATACGTACCTCTAGGATCGGGTGTTACAAGCCTAGTCTAAAACACTTTCACATTTGGGGATGTCCATCTGAGGCTAGGGCTTATAGGCCAAATGAAAAGAAATTGAACTCCAAAATAGTGAGCTGCTACTTCAACGGTTACTCTGAGTGATCTAGGAGCTACAAGTTTTATGATCCCACAATTAAGTTAATTTTTGAAATGGGAAATGCAAATTTTTTTGAGGATGTTGAGTTTGGGGAGAGAAATAAGATTATAGATATTGTCTTTGAGGAGAAATCGGTTTCGATCCCTACTACTTCTTTTGACAGTGTATAGGCTTCTATGTTGGCCCAAAGGCCCATTGCTCTAGTTTTTATGATGATTAACTCATGTAGTTATAGTACTAATGATCTTGTGTTTAATTAGTCTCAGATTTGTGATCAAGATCTTAGTTGGTGTTTAGCTTCAACAAAGGATTTAAAGTCAAGTTTTGGAGCTAACACGGTTTGATTCAAGAGCCTATGCATCAAGACCACATCAAGTACTCAAGAGGAATCTAGCTCTTTGAATCATGTTTGGACCAAGTCAAGAAGGAGAAGAAGACTTCAAGTGAAGACTTCAAGAGAAGACTTGTGTCTAGGTTTGTTTTGTTAAGATTTTGTTTTTAGATAAAATGTAAAGGATAGAATAGTTGGTGGATTGCTCAAGTATACCATATACACTCACACACAAGATTTAGATGTGTTTTCATAAAAGAGTTTTTATTTTGGAAAAATACTAAAGAGTTTTCATTTTGAAAAAATACCGTTTTTGTTTTTTGGAGTTTAATATATACATGTGTTTTAACCAAAATATATTTTAGTGCTTATTGTCAGAAACATAGATATTTCATCATGTATGTGTAGTGGATCATATCCATACACACTATGCCTTAAAAGTGTTTAAAATATCTTGTTTTTTGTATTTGGAGAAGTTTTGGAAAAATACGGTTTTTGTTTTATGCCAAAATTTTTAAGTTACAAAAATAGCTCAAAATAATTGTAGCATGTCTTGATTTTACTCAAACATATTTGTATATCAAAGTATAATATTGAAACTATTTTTGTAAAATTTTAGAGATTTTATGGGATTTTATCAAAGTCAAAATACCAAGTTTTTAATCCCTATAAAGTTCTATCTGGCTTCTGCCGGTCGACCGGGCCGGTCGACCGAGCTAGGAGTCGGTCGACCGACGTGCACAGAACGTGCCGCCTGTTTGGCTGGAGGGCCGGTCGACCGACCCGGTCGACCGCTAGAGAGCTTCTGCTCTCTGGAAAGCCCCGGTTGACCGGGCCGGTCGACCGGCAGAGAGTGTCTGCTCTCTGTTCCAGGCCACGGTCGACCGGGCCGGTCGACCGCTGGCCCAACGGTCAGATTTCTGACCGTTGGCGGTCGACCGGGACAGTCGACCGACAGCAGTCCAGAGCTGCTGACTGGACCCCAACGGCTAATTTTCTTTGGCCTATATATTGGGGCTCCCATGGACTGATTTGGATAAGATTTCAAGTGGATTTTTACACCAGTTTTCCTACTCTATTAAGAGGTTTTCTCCACTTGTATTTGAGCCAAATACTTCCATTCAAAAGGAGAGTTTATCAAGAGTTTTTGAAAGTGATTTTCTTGAGTTTTTCACCACCACATTCAATCCAAGTTTTCTCACAAACACTTGAGCTTTCCATTGATATATTCATCCTATAGGAGAGTTGTTGTGAGAGTGATTTGAGGTGATCAAAGTGTTTAGATCACCAAAGTTCTCATCTTTGTTTTGAGGAGGCGGACTTGCGGGTTCGCGATGTTTTGAGTTCTAGTGTGAGCTCATTGTAGAGGTGCGGCCTCGGCAAGCTAGTGAGCTTGTGGTGTGTTGTTCTTGCGGGAACAAGAGAGGGACTAGAGAGTCCAAGAGTTCTAGTGGGAACTCCTTGTAGGTGTTGCGGCACCGAGTGATCCGGTGGGATCGTTAATAGTGGAAATCCTTCAAGTGTTGAAGGCGGGGACGTAGAGCAAGTGTGCTCGAACCTCGAAACAATTCTCTCGTGTTTGCAATTGCTCTCTCTATCTCTTGCTTGTTTATATCTTGCATGCTTATATTGCTATCATCTTTATATGCTTGATATATATTTGTGCTCATATTGTTATATGCTTGGGGTTTGTTTGCTAATACTAGTATTCAACCAAGAGAGCCAACGCGGCACCTCAACTCTTATTTAGAGGAATCTTGAGGAGTTAGTTCAGAGCCCTTCACGGGGAATCCAGCTACACTCTTGTGTTATACGTGGTGTTTAGTTTAAGAAGTTTTAGTTTGCATTCCGCATTTATTGACCATTAGATTATCTAGTCACCTATTCACCCCCTCTAGGTGATTACATTCTATACCTGTCATTGTTCGAGAAAGCAGATAAGGAATCTCAACAAGACAATGTTAAACAACTCCCCACTCAAGGTGAGGTAATTATTCCTGGAACAAACTCAACAACATCAAGAACAGATGCCACTAAGGATATTTATAAGAGAAAGGAGAAATGCTATTCCAAATGACTACATGGTATTCCTCTAAGAATATGAGGACACTAATGGATTGGTGGAAGGTGATCCAATCAACTTCCATCAAGCCATGCAGGATTCTAACTCTCAAAAATGGATAGATGCCATGAATGAAAAGTACAAGTCTATGCAAGACAATCAAGTTTGGGATCTTGTCTCATTACTTGAAGGTAAGAAGCTCATTGGTTGCAAATGGATATTTAAAACTAAAAGAGATTTAGAAGGTAATGTGGAGAGATATA
The DNA here is from genome assembly GCA_038442645.1 of Agave tequilana. Classification (NCBI taxonomy): domain Eukaryota; kingdom Viridiplantae; phylum Streptophyta; class Magnoliopsida; order Asparagales; family Asparagaceae; genus Agave; species Agave tequilana. The sequence continues at coordinate 83,834 of JAVJIF010008515.1, forward strand.
AGGCTCGTCTTGTAGCTAAAGGCTTTACTCAAAGGGAAGGCATTGATTTTACAGAGACTTTCTCTCTGGTTTCACGAAAGACTCTTTTAGGTCAATTATGACTCCTGTTGCATATTTTAACCTTGAGTTACATCAGATGGATGTTAAGATAACTTTTCTCAATGGTGACATTGATGAAACTATATATATGATGTAGCCAGAAAATTTTGTGTCTGAAGACCTAAAGAATATGGTTTGCAAACTAAAAAATTCATCTATGGACTCAAGCAAGCTTCCCATCAATGGTATTACAAGTTTCATCAAGGAGTTAGCTCATTTGGTTTTGAGACAAATGCTGTTAAAGATTGTGTGTATCACAAGTTTAGTGAGAGTAAGTATATATATTCTCAATTTTATATATTGATGACATACTCCTTGCTACCAATGATAAGAAAATTTTGAACGAAAAAAATTTCTATCGAAGAAATTTGAAATAAAGGATCTTGGTTAGGCGTCTTTTGCCTTAGAAATCCAGATATACCTAGAACGCTCCGGGGCCTTCTTGGATTGTCACAAAAGGCTTATATAGAAAGGGTGCTTGAAAGATATGGTATGCAAGATTGTAAATCAGGAAACACCCTAGTCACAAAAGGTGATAAATTCAGTCTAAGTCAATGCCCTAAGAATGACCTTGAAGTAAAAGAAATGCAGAAGATTTCCTATGCTTCAGGTGTAGGGAGTCTAATATATGCTCAGGTTTACACATGTTCAGACATAGCATTCATTATTGGAATACTAGGCAGATATTTAAGTAACCCTGGGATGGATCACTGGATAGCAGCCAAAAAGGTCTACAGATATTTATAGAGAACTAAGAATTACATGCTCACATACAAGAGGTCAGATCAGATTCAGATCATTGGGTATTCGGATTCTGACTTTACTGGATGTCAAGACAGTAGAAGATCCACATCAGGCTACATTTATCTGTTGGCTGAAGGAGCTATTTCTAGAAGAGTGCTAAGCAAACACTCAGAGCCTTCTCCACCATGGCAAATAAATTTGTAGCATGTTATGAGGCATCCAACCATGGATTATGGTTGCGAAATTTTATCACTGGGCTGCGCATTCTAGGTGGTATTGAAAGACCACTAATATTATACTATGACAATAAATCAGCAGTGTAATAGTCCAACAACAACATAAGCTCATCCAGATAAAGATACATTGAATAAAGTTCCTGGTTGTGAAGGAAATGGTACAGAGTGAACTAATTTTAATAGAGCACATTGGAACAAACTCCATGATTACGGATCCGCTTACTAAAGGATTAACACCGAAGGTCTTTCATGAGCATACTGCTTCTATGGGTGTTATATCACTTGAGGATATCATGGTTTAGTGAGAGTTTGTAGATCTATTTCATTGCTTTTTTTTTATGTTTTGGACACATTTTGTGTATTTGGACATTTTCTATAGAAATAAATTATTCAGTTTATACGCTCTATTTTATTATGTTAAGGTTTAATCTCAATAAAGTTTGAGAGTGGACCAATTGGAAATAGGCATGTTCAGATCACATTACATATAATTTCTATGCTATACATCCATGATTGATCTATGTCATTTGGTTGTATTGAGATATGTGATTATCGGTGGGTTTAGTTACGCTAAATATAACGAAAATTTCTTTAGTCCTATATCAGTGTGTCAATGGATGAGATTGTTAAGAATACCTGATTACATTATTAGCAATATTTTGAGCTCATAAGGTGTACACATTTATAAATTAACATATGTGGCCCAAGAGGGAGATTGTTGAAAATAATTCAAAAATGTGTGGGCTCACATATGTGAATTTAATGTGTATGGTTATCTTAAAGTATAGTCCAAATTAATTGTGATCTAATAAAGTTAATAATTGGACTAATGGGTATTAAATTGACATGGATTCTATGTGTAGAGATAATTATGTAATTTTTAATTTGATGAAAGGTCAAATTGGAAAAAAGAATAACTCAGTTATTATTTAAGGTATCATGGTCCCCAAAATAACGTATCATCTTCTTCTCTTTGAGATCACTTCAAGCAGAGAGAAACCCTAGATGAATACGGATATTTTGGAAAGTCTTCTCTATCTAATAATTAAAGAAATTCAATCAAGGATCAAGGTACGCTTCCGCCTTTATTATATCAATTTTCTTATATCTTTGAATCTTCATGGAGACTAAATTTATATTTTAGGGTTTGATCTATAATAAAGTTATAATTTTTGATCTTGTTTATTCTAAAGACAATTATTGTAGATCAAATCGTTTTATTGTTTAATTCAAGTTTCATCACTTATCACTTCTTTGGGTTTAAATAACCACATTTAACAACAAAGATAATAAAAACAAGGGGAAAATGGCCTTTGTACCGTTGTTGTATTTTAGAATTATTTATTTAACCCCCCCCCCCCCCCAACTTTTCTTCATCACATGCCCCTTCTTCATACTTCCTATCCTCTTGTGTCCCTATATCAATGGATCGTTTTTGAAATTAATTTATTCTATTTAGATGGATTTACCCTTCTCATTTTTAGTAACATCTCTAATAAAATTAAATAATCTTTCTTGATTTTTTCTTTATATCTCTACAAATCTCTCTCTAAGCACTTCTCTCTCTCTCTCTCACAAATTCGACATGAATCATCTTCGTTGGTGTTTGAGGTGTACATCGTATTTTTGGTGCACTTTTATGAAATCTTTTTACTTAAATCGTCGGAGGTGTTTCTAACTTTCTTAGAAGTCATCTAATATCTCAAGTTTTTATGTCATAAAAGTACAATTTAAGAAAATGAATTAGAATTAAAAGAGATAATGGGAAAAAAAAGAGCAAAATATGTGATAAATTAAGGGGCTGTTTGTTTTGCGTAAAATGTCATAATTCGTAAATGACTTACAATCCAGTTACAACTACGACGTTTGTTTGGACCGTAATTCGTAAAAGATTTACGCAACTCAACTGTCACTCACTTGCAACCTAATTCCACCCACTTACAACCCAGTTACATAATTTTATGGTCATGCAAATTTGTATTATTTTTTTATATTAATATTAAATTTTTTTAATATTTAGCATTTTTAATATTTTTTACAATATTAAAACTTTTTAAAGCACCAAATAGTTAATTTTGTGGTCAACTTTTTCACTTACGACTTACACATTATGACAACCAAACACCGTAAAATACAATACACTTTCCCACTTATAATTTTATATTACCAACCAAACACCGTAAAACTTACATGCATGTAATTCATTTATAACTGTAAAAGACTTTACCAATTACGACTTACGAATTACGACCAATTACGACAACCAAACAGACCCTAAGAGAGGTTTAGTTTCTCAGAGATATCATGAAAAAAGGAGAAGGATGTCAGTCTAAATAAAATAGAAAAGTTTGAAAAATTATCTATTAATTGATCTATGAGTATAATAGGATAGTAAGTACAAAATATGGAGCAAATGATGAAAAGAAATTGAGGCATGTTAAATAAATAATTCTAAAACAATACAAGGATACGAAAACATTTTTCTCCAGAAACAATTTCTTTTGTTTTTCTTTTTCTCCCGGGAAAAAATGAAGTATGTGAAATAAATTTTGTAAGTGTGCAAACAACAACAAGAGATTTTATTTATGTAATTTTGATTATGCTACTTTATTTATTTTCTGATTTAAAACTAAATTATTATTGATTTTGTCGAGTCAACTTCGTAAATGATTGTATCCAAATGAACTCTCACCCATTTGTCAAAACTTTGATAGGCTTCTCTAGAAGACGAAAGAAATTTAAGAAATTTGGATCTGTTTGGGGGAAAGTTAATGTTATTTTTTTGCTCATTGTTAATATTTTAGAGGTCATGTAGTTAGGTTTTGTTGGGAAGAAAAGAGAGCCCAATTGTAACGCCCCGATCTCACAGATACGGGGACGCTACGGTGACGTACATACGCAGGGCAAAATACCCTCACATATGTATGCTAAGCCTAAGTACATAGAATAAATACAGTATACACAATAATTTCAGCATAAATAAGTACAAAATTACCTGTAAAGAGGTTAGTGATTATAATTGATATGAAAACAGGGATAAATAAGGAAAAAAGAAACAAAAAATAAAGATACATATGAATCAAAAAAGTAACGCTCTCAAGATAATATCTCGTGAAGTGTCGGTACTATGATATCTCAGATCTTCAACCTGGGTATGCAAACCCATAGTCGTCAGATAGCGACCTAGCGAGTGATAAATGAAGGAAACAGTAATATATACTATACTAGTAATACAATCACAATAATATATATTACATGTTTAAATACTTGTGATTCAATTTAATTATACTAACAACCAATATATAAATATACAAGAGTTAATTTAGCACTATAACATTATCAGTGCCTAACATGTTTCAATGAGATTATCTTTACCATATTATACAAAATATGATTTAAAATAATAATTATATTTACTCGGGAAGCGTTATATATATGTAATATGAGTTAAGATATATAATTTAATTATACATTAATAAAGTCAGTTTATGTTATTAACATGTATCAAGTCTTACTTCTGTTATATTTATTATTTATACTCATAGTACAATAACATGACAGTATGTGATGTCAAATATGAACATTTACACATGAAATAAGCAGAAGTAATCCCAGTATAGTATAAATGTGCCTACAGAGAATATATGAAACAGAGAGTACATGAGATGTAGTGTATTCATGTACATGAATAGTGTATCTATGGAGAATATAAGAAATGCAAAATACATGTGACATGATGGTAAATAAGATAATAGAAAGTGTAACAAGCATATATGGACAATAATATACATGTATCAAGCATGTCATATAGTTTATACAATTATAACAAAAATCACCTGGTATTTTAATCGATTTTTCAGTATCTCATACCACTGGCAGTCCATACCAGAGCTCATACTCCAGCCGAACCCATTTGAAAATGGCATAAGGGTATCATTATCCGAACGAGAGAGTGACCAAATAACAAGCGTTCCTGTCGTCATCATTAGCATTCCTGTCATCATTGTTTATATTGTTTTATTATATTAATTGAAAACTCAATGGTCAAGGAGCTCTACTTAGGTGAGTGTATCTTGTGCATACCTGAAATCACGTCCTTAAACAGATTCTGGCTGCTGAGACCAGGGCCAGCCCGCTAAGGCTGAAAAAGTAACGGGAAATGGGAGCTTAATGAGTTATAACAGATTGTAGCCAGCACTACCTTGTCCCCTGCAGTGGGACTATAATGGATCCAAATATCCACCCTACAAGACCTAGTCAACCGTTAAGTCTCCCCAGTCCACATATTATATTTATTATATTTAACACAGTGTATTATGAATAAGAACAATGTAAGGTACATATAATGCGATAATAGGACATGATCTTTGTTGATATCATGAAATAAGATAACGGAAAATGTGAAACAAAAGATGTGAAATTCTAGAGGTGGCCCTCGTGGCTTACATCCACGTGACACTTAGTTCCATATATCGCATATCAACAGTATTCATGTCCAGTAACAGGAATATCATATCGATATCAGTAACAAGATATAGTCATGTAATAGGAATATCATATCAATATCAAGATTACAGGATATGCAAGAAATATTCATATAATAGTACTACAAGACTATACAAGGAACATCAATCTATGTAATAAGAATAGTGATGCATGTAACGGGAATATAGGAACGATCCAAACATGTGTACAGGTGAATCTATGTAACAGTGAGATGCGAATGAAATAATAATTTTTAATGGAATACAAGATTCATATAATAAGTCTATAAGTACATGCAATAACAGTGTTCAGTATAACAGATATCGACACGCAATAACAATGTCCCGTGTCCTAGAGTATCCCTGTCACGTTAATATTAATACATGTAAGAACAATGAACGTGTAACAATGATACAATACATGAAATAACAGAGTCCGAGAACATGATGTAATAGTGTTCAGTGTGTCAGTGACTATTCAGGTATGATGACAGTGTCAGGGTATTATATGTAACGGGAACATGTATCAATAGATATATATTATATATATCAGTATTTGTTATAATAATTTCATTATTATTATTATGATCGATATCACAATGCAATTATATATAATTATTTACTTTTAAATCATTACAACTATATTAAAAATTATCAATTTATTAATTACTAATACATTAATAATTAATTTATGTTTTATATTAAATCATAAATATTAAATCACATTAAATATTATTTTATCAAAAACTTTATCAAGAACGCATCCATATATTAATAAATGTGTTGTATTGTTTACATGATTTATCAGATGGTAAATACAATTTACATGATTTATTAAACGGTAAATATAATTTAAGCAATTAATTTCCCTTTACTAAATTAAAATATTAACTTATAAAAGAAAAACACTCATAAAGTGATCACAAAAATGTAGCCCTCTTTTCTACGTTCGCAACGGATCGAGGATCGTCTAAATCGGACTCTGGATGCTCCAGATATCGCCCGAATACTAAAATCATTAAAATTGGGTTAATATGAAATAAAAAGGTTTAAAATGTAAACATCAAAATTGCTAAGGGGGTTTTATATAATATTACCTTTATTAAGTTTTGGATGTGGGATTAGATGCTAACGGGTCAGGTTTAGGTCCAAAATTCAAACCCAAGACTTCAGTATTTGGGTATAAGGGTTATTGGGTTATCGAGTCAGGTTTAGGATGTGGGCTTGGATCCATTTGGGGAAGATAGAGAGAGAACGAAAGAGAGATCGGGGGCTGCCGCTGGCCTGGCCGGCCAGCGGCGGCTGCCGTGATAGCTCTGGCCAGTGGTGGTTGGCTAGCCGGTGACGCAGGGGGAGAGAAAGAGAGAAAGAGAGAGGAAAAGTAAGAGAGAGAAGGAGAAAAGAGGAAATAGAAGAGAAAGAAGAAGAGAGGGTGTGGGTGGCATGTCGCGGTGGCGGCGGCCAGTGGTCGGCGACGATCTGCCGCCGATAGTGGGGATCACGGGAAAGAGAGGGTAAGGAGGGAGTATAAAAGAGAGGGAGAGAGAGAGAAAGGAAAAAGAGAAAGAGGGAGACAAACAGTTAAGAGGGAAAGAGAAAGGAAAGACAGAAAGAGAAAGAAGGAGAGGAGGGCCAGGGGCAGCCAACTAGTCCTGGCCGACGCTGAGTAGAGAGAGGGAAAGACAGTGAGGGAGAAAGAGAGAGATTGAGAGTGAAATAAAGAGAGATGTGAGGTACTGAGAGAGAGTTAGTGAGAGAGTGAGAATCAGAAAGAGATTAATAGAGAGAGGGTGAGGCGGTGGAATGAAGGCAGTGGCTTGGGGAGAAGGAAAAGAAGAAGATTAGGGGAAAAATAAAAGAGAACAGAGAAAAAGAAAATGAATTATTTAATATTATTTAAATCCAATAAAATTTGACTAGTTCAAAATGGTCCCCAAAAATTTTGTAAAATAGAGAATATTATGCTGAGAAGCAATGTGAAATTGGATTCAAGAAATTCAGTCTGATTTGGAAATTTAAAATCTTAGAATCGATCGGTAATATCGAGCGTCGATTATTCAGAAAAATCCCCAAAAATACACTAAAGTAGAACATATGATTTTGAATAATAATTTGAAATAAATTCTTGAAATTCAACTTCTTTTGTAAATTAAAAATCTTAAAGCTGATTATCGGTATTGGCCGACATCGAATTCGGAGGTTTTCCAAAATAATCCAGAAAATTTTCAGAAAATTTTGAAAAATCTAAAATTTTGGAAAATGATATTTAGAGTTAAAATCAGTTCAATCTGACTGCTAAAAAAAGTCAAATCAAATTTGTACATCGTATTGAGTACTATATACTGTGACATATGCATCTAAGATCAGGAGTTACACCAATCATGGACTTGTGGACCTATGAGATCCTAAAACGAAATAAAATCAATAACAAGAAACAATAGCAAACATACCTCAAAAGTTGACATAATTTGGCCATAGTATTCTTCCACTTTGATAGTTTGGTTTAAAATTATAAGTGTTTTATCACAATTTTGTGTCAATTCATAAGTTGGAATATTTCAAAATATTCTTTTTGTCGGTTTTGCTCTTTTCAAAAAAATTTATTGTCATCATAAAACTTTAAAAATTAAACCTTATAATAAGGCTATTTAAGTATTTAAAAGAATTCGCTCTCTTGCATATTTAAAATCACTTAAATTAAATATTTATTTCTATCTTTATATCCTTATTTCAGTTCAGTATCTAACCAATTACTCTATTTATATATTTGATGTTATATGAATATTAATATTCTCTTTCTCTTTCTCATCTTAAATATGTCAAATTAAATATATATCTCTATTTCTTTTACACTCAGAAAAGAGATTTTCTATCTCTCTCCTCAGCCTTAAAATCTTTCAGATTAAATATCTATCTTTATTTGAAATTACTATCTTACCAGTGAGAGTTCAAGGGTAATAGCTAGATAAATCTTAAATATTCAAAATAAATGTTAAAAAATATAAAATGATAAACCTTTTATTAAGAAAAATCCAATTAAATAAAATGAATTAGTTTTAACCTTTTTATATTTAATTGAGTTTCAAGAAAAACTATTAGACTCATCGAGATGTTCTTATCATTTTTTATTTGTAATATCATTAGAAAAAAATGTCATGTTATATACAACTATTAAAGAAAACTAAATAAAAATAAGTCAATACTATTTCTAACCAACACACTAAAAAAAGAATATTAGTATTTTAAAAATATATATAAGAACATTATTTTATCAATTATCTTTTCCACATCTTTTTTTTTGATGAGGAACACGATAAATATAATTTTGTATAAATTTTAATCTTTTATATTTCTTTTGGATGAGTTACATATCATGTTAAATTTAGATAAACATTAATTTAAAATTTACCTTGCTACTATCTTGTATGTCCGATGGTCTTAGATAAATCACCAAAAAAATTTATAAAACAAATAATATCATAAGAGAAAACAGGAAAATAGCTGATGTAGGAGGAAATATCCTCTTATGTGGCGCCCAAAACTCGACTGTTCTATTAAAATTTCAAGATCTAAACAGTTCAAACTAATCTTCATGTCATGAAATATATATAAATGAAAATTCATGAGTTTTTAAATCTCCTACCTATGCATCAAGTGATTGTAAAATTAACAATTTTTCTACAATAGAACAAATGCGACTACTAAATCCATGAGCAAATAAGATCCAAGCCACATGAATTTTCATACATCTATATTTTAGACAAAAAGATCCTAAAGCACATTCGGATCTTAAAAATTTGGCAGAAAATTTGAGTTTTTTGTGCATCAAAGGAGAAAATTTTCTCCTATGCCATCTATTTTCCCGTTTTCTCATATAATAATACTAAATTGTTATAATTATTTGATAATGTTCATAAGAACAAGTGTAGTCATATTCTATTATTAATATTTATATTATTTTTTTAACGTACATAGTACGTACTCGTTATACTAGTTTATCTAAAGAATATGAATGTTTGAAACAAATTTGTTGGAGAAATTTAAGATATGAATGAATGTGTAACAAAGAAAAATCTAGATAAGATTCATAATAATGGTAAGACTTTATTACATGTGAGATTATGCTAGAAAGAAAAATGAAAAGAGAAAAAGGTAAGCTTTTGGTTTCTACGGATGAGAAGTAAGAGATTCTAACTTCTTCAAAAGGCAGAATTTTTAACTTTTGCTTCTTTTAAAGGTTAGTTTATAAAGAAATTATTAAATATTAATCTTGTTAAAAAAATCACTTATTGACTTTAAAGCTATGAGAACATTTATAAGATGCAATATCAAACACGTGGTCAGATTGAGTAAAATACCCATCTGACTTGCATCCTACACCGACCCATTCACAATAAGTACTATATTCTTCATAACCTACGCTAGACTAGCTCATGCACTCTACATTCTTATACTTGTGGGTTAGCTCCTTCGCTCGTGATGGGTTGTGCATCAAAGTTGATGATGACCCAATGCAAGAAGAGAGAGAATAAAAAAAACATGTGTTTTGTGAGGTCCAAAACGCGTTTTCATTTTTTTTTTTTCCTTACGCACTTGTCATCCATCAGCTTTGATGGACGGCCCATCGCATGCAAAGGACCACCGGTCCTTCGCGCGAAGGAGCGAACTAGCTCCCCCTTATGATTACTTCACACTCATAAAAAAATTATAATTGTCCACGTATTAGTTGGCTTTTATGATTTCAATTTGGATCATCCCCTAATCCTAACACAAATGAGAGCACCAAAATCCAAGCCTCCTACATATACGTTATATTGGATGTTGATGCAAACACGCGCAAGAAAATTAAAATCTAATTTAAATTCTTTTTGGGTATAAAATGTTGGCCCAAAGGCCCATCATTCTAGTTTTGATGATGATTAACTCATGTAGTTATAGTACTAATGATCTTATGCTCGTTAAATTTCAGATATTAAATCAAGATCTTAGTTAGATTTTAACTTCAACAAAAAATTCGAAGTCAAATTTTAAAGCTAGCACGGGTTGATTCAAGAGCTCGCGCTTTAAGATCGCATCAAGTACTCAAAGAGGAGTCTAGCTCATGGATCAAGTTTGGATCAAGTCAAGATGGAGAAGAAGATTTTCCAAAAGTCTTGAGTCAAGTGTTTGTAAGTTTAAGATTTTTTGTTTTAGGATAAAATGTAAAGGATAGAATAGTTGCAGATTGCTCCAGCTCATTTATACACACACAAAATATTTCATAACTTTCATATTGTTTAGTTTTTGAAAAATACAGTTTTTGGTTTTTAGTTTCGAGAATATATCTTTGTGTTTATAGATTGTCAAAAGAATACATCTTTCAATTTCATGAACAAATTTCATCAAAACAAGTTTATATGGTTTATATGTGTATTGGATTTCATCCATATACATTGTTACTTTATATTGTTTTAAAAAACTTCTTTTGATTAGTTTATATCATGTGTTTAAGTTTTGTATTTATCAAAACTTATTTTGAGCTTATTGTCAAAAACAAGTATATATCATTTACTATGTATATTAGATTATATCCATTCACATCATGCTTCAAATGTGTTTCAATATCTTATTTTTATATTTGCATAAGTTTTGAAAATTTTATTTATTTAAAAGTTTGTTTTTAAAAATACGGTTTTTGTTTTAAGCCTAAATTTTTATGCCTCAAAAATAGTTCAAATTGTTTGTAATATGTGTTGATTTTTTATCACACATATTTGTACTTCAAATTTTCATTGAAATTATTTTTGTGAAATTTATGGAATTTTATAGGAATTTATAGGGGTTTCAAAGTCCAAGTTTTATATCCTAAATCCTGTTCTAGGCTTCTATCGGCCGACCGACCGGTCAACCGACATATGGCTCGATCGATCGACGTGCACAGAAACATGCATAAGCCCTCAACCTGAGCTCTGCCAATCGACAGGTCGACCGTAGCTAGGTTCGGCTGATCGAGCAGTCGATCATCTGGCACACCCAACTCTATATTGGGTGTCGGTCGACCGACAGAGAGGATTCCTCTCTGTGGTCTGGGGGCGGTCGACCAGGAAGTTGACTGGCAACCCCAATGGTCAGATTTTTGACCATTGGCTGGTCGACCAGCTGGTCATTCTTGGCCCAACGGCTAGTTTTTGGACAACCTATAAATGAGACTTTTGGTCAGGTTTTGGGTAAGATTTTTTAAGTGTTTTCAAAAGCTCTTTCTCAGAGTTTCTTAACAAAGTTTAGAGCTTCACTTCCATATCAAATAGAGAGTTTTCTCTTGTGCTTTCAAAAGGATTTCTTGAGTTTTCTGCCTCCACATCTATCTTATTTTCTCACACAAGTTTGAGCCATCTATTGTTATATCCATTCTATAGGGATCCTTGTTTGTGAGAGTATTTGTTTGTAATCAAGAAGTGATCACAAAGTATTCATCTTTGTATTCAGGAGGAGTTGGAGGTTGCAGCCTCGACGAGCTTACGGGTTCGCATTGTGTATTGCTCTTGCGGGAACAAGTGAGGAACTTGCGGTCCAAGAGTTCTTGAGAGAACTCATTGTTGGTGTTGCGACACCGAGTGATCTTGCAGAATCGATTTTAGTTGAAATCCTTCATTGTGGTGAAGGCGGGGATGTAAATCAAGTGGCTCAAACCTCGAAACAACTCTCCCATGTTTGCGATTGCTCATCTCTCTCTCAACTCACTTGTGTTTATATCTTACATGCTTTTATATTTGTGCTCATCTATTACGTGCTTGATATTTCTTGTGCTCAATTGATATACTCGCATGGGTTGTTTGATATCTAGCATAGTTGTTATTGCTCATTCTTTGCATGCTTGATATTGTTTGTATTTTGCTCACACTAGTATTCAACCAAGAGAGCTATAGTAGCACCTCAGCTCTTAATTTAGAGGAATCTTGAGGAAAGTCTAAAGCCCTTCACCGGGAATTCAACTTCACTCTTTGGTTATACGTTGTGTGTAGTTTTAATTTGCATAACAATTTTAATTTCGCATTATTTGGTATTAGACTTGCACATCACCTATTCCCCCCTCTAAGTGATCTACAAGTGGTATCGTAGCTTGGTCCTCTTAATTTGGGTCTAACAATCTAGAGTTAAAGATCTTATTTTTGCCAATCACAATATTTACATACACACACATGGATTTCATTGCACTTCCCATTTTTTTATATATTCTTAATTTCAAACTTGAAAAATTAAGATGTCCATGAATCTCAAAGCCTTAAGTATTCATATAATGTTGCCACCATTAAGGATTCATATTTTGTAAATGGCAAGCATCTTGAAGCTAATGCAAAAGTCATTTATGCTTTAAAATCAACCCTAAATGATGAATATTTATTTAAGGTTTCTAATATTGATTCGGCTTTTGTAATTTGGAACACTCTGATCTCTCTTGAGGAACAAACGCAATATTACAAGGAGAGTGGCTCGGATAAAGGAAGTGTTACTTTCAACGTGTGCTACATGGTTCAAGTAGATGACCCCCTTAAGGTAAATTCCGATTCCGAGCTAGATGAAGAGGTTGAGATACCATATGATGGCCTTACTTTATTTTGTCAAAAACTTCTTAAAAAATATGATCTGTTAAAAAGTTGAAAATAAAAGATTGAAAAATGAAAATAATTTTTTTTAAAAGAAAAAGATTCTCTTCAAAATAAATTTGATATTATTTCAAAAGAAAATAAATCCTTGAAAAATCAAGTTATTTTGATTTCTAAAGAAAAGAACATTGCTTTAAATGAAAACGAGTCTTTGAAAAAAATTGTTTTGAAAGGAAAAAAAGATTTCTATTTCTAAAAAAAATGATTTTGATTCTCATTCTTGCCATGTTTCTCATGCTAATAATGTTGCATTTTCTTTTGATAAAAATGAGATTCATGTTTTGAAAAATAAAATTGATTGTTTGAGCTCTACTTTGAGCCAATATGCTATTAATTATTTTAGATTGGAATCCATGTTTTACAAAAAACATGCTCCACATGTTCATACACATGCCCTACAACATACATCTCATGCACACCATATTCACACCCATACTCATATGTATGCTAGAGTGTACACATGTACACATTGTGGCCACAAAGACCATCTTGCAAAATTTTGTTTTGATAGATTAAATTCTTTAAATTTTGTAAATAAAAATGTTTGGGTTACTATTGCTACTAACCCTCATGGACCTAAGAAAATATGGGTACCAAAATTCTCACCATTTATTTTTGATATAGGTGTGGGCTCTTACAAAATGTGAGAGGATTGGCGCCTTGGTGGTTGATGCATTTGAAGCTTAAAGGTCAAACCAAATGAATGCATCACTATCAGGGAGTTTTAGTGGGAGGACCATCTCATTTTTGGAGAAATAAATTAGCTACATCGGTTTTGGTAACCATTTTATCCTCCACTTTTAAAATATTTTTAATGCCTATATGCTAGTGTAGTAATCTAGACTCAATCATATATTGCTTTGTGCTTAATGTTGAGTTGCTTGGTTGTATACCATGTATGTATTTTTGAAAAACCTTATTCATATTTTTAAATGGATTTACATGCCTATCTTTTTAGTTGATTTATTTTTTTATATGCTTTAGTTAAAGCATATATTGATTTATATGTTTATATCATATGTCCATATGCAAATTTTGTTAAAACTTGTGTTATACATGTATAATTCTTGAGATACACGCGTTCTTAATGCTATACATGCTCTATTTCATTTGCGTACTCAATTTATGTTTAATTATACATTGTATGTCCTAGTTTTGATGATTCTACATGATTATATGATATATCATGTTTATGAAAAAGATTTCTTGCTAGTTTGTTTTAAGCTTTATTGTTTCATCTTCATGAATATGTTATTCACATGATTATTGTACACTCACCTTTATGTTTACTCATGATTTTATTTTCGTGGGCTCATTTATATGCTTGTTAGATATTGAGTGTCATTTTTGTGTAATTAGCATGTTTTCAGGAGATATACATTTGTTTTCGTTCCTTTCTTGAAGGATTTCATACTAGTTTTCAAAATTACGTTAAAACTAATTACTTATTTTTCAATTGGTAGAATTTTCAACCTATACTAAAATATTTTCAAAATATTGTTTTTGAAAACATATACCTTTTAAAGGGAGGTTGATTGGACGACCATGCCTTGTGTACCTTAATGTGTATATCTTTTTAAACATGTGCATGAAAGGGAGGATGTTATGAGTTATACATGATTTCAATGATGTTTCATTTCTATATACTCATGTTTTCTTATATATGTATGCATCATATTTCAATTGGTATTTAAATTGATCATGCATATATATATATATATATATATATACATATATATATATATATACATATATATATATATATATATATATATATATATATACATATATATATATATATACATATATATATATATATACATATATATATATATATACATATATATATATATATATATATATATATATGATTTCTTATGCTAGATTAAAATGTTTATAGATATATGTTTTATAGCACATATTATTTTTTTACAAGCTTGATTTATCTCTTGATGTCAATTTGCTTTTCAATTAGTATCTTTATAAGCTTATGCATTGTTTTTGTTGGTATTTCAAAAAGAGTGAGAAAATTCTTTCTTTTCTTTTTGAGAAAAATATTTTGTTTTAGAAAATGATTATATTTACAAAATTGGTATCAACTATTTACAATATGACTTTGTTTAAAATTGGTGTCAAAATTTGTTTTGTTGATTGGTATTAAAATTTATTTCAATTGGTATCATTTTTCAAAATTTGTTTTGATATATATTACTTATATGCAATGGGAGCTTAACATCTCCTCTATATATAGATTCATGTTGAGTGTAATATATAAAGAAGAGCTTGACCTCTTTTCTTTATATGGTACACGTGTGTAGGGGGAGGTTAACATCTTCATCTATACATTGTATATTATGCTCATGTGGGTTAGGGTCTCGTCATCTCTTTCTTCATGTAATGCATGTATGCAGGGGGGTTCCTAACAGTCTCTCATCGTTATGGCTTTATATCGCATATACTTTTACCTTGATCTCTTTACCCCTTTGTTGATGACTTGACAAAAAGGGAGAGAGAAATTTAGAGTTTATATATGCATGTTTATGTACATTTATGCATATATTTTGTTTTAATATCATGTTTGATATATTAGTACCTAGAGCTAATATTACATATCTATATGTTTATTATGATTGGTACTATGAGCTTTATTAAATATATATATGTTTTTACTATGTATTAGTTAAGGGGGAGCTTTTATGAAGCTTATTTTTAATCCATACATATATAACTCCATGAGTTTTTTGTCATCATCAAAAAGGGGGAGATTGTTGGCCCAAAGGCCCATCACTCTAGTTTTGATGATGATTAACTCATGTAGTTATAGTACTAATGATCTTGTGCTCATTAAGTTTCAGATACTAAATCAAGATCTTAGTCGGTGTTTAGCTTCAACAAAAGATTCGAAGTCAAATTTTGAAGCTAGCACGTGTTGATTCAAGAGCTCGGGCTTCGAGATCGCATCAAGTACTCAAAGAGGAGTCTAGCTCATGGATCATATTTGAATCAAGTCAATATGGAGAAGAAGATTTTCTAGAAGACTTGAGTCAAGTGTTTGTAAAATTTAAGATTTTTGTTTTAGGATAAAATGTAAAGAATAGATTAGTTGTAGATTGCTCAAGCTCATTTACACACACAAAATATTTTATAACTTTCATATTGATTAGTTTTTGGTAAATACAGTTTTTGATTTTGAGTTAAAAGAATATATTTTTGTGTTTTTAGATTGTCAAAAGAATGCATCTTTCAGTTTCATGAAAAGATTTCATCAAAACAAATTTATATGGTTTATATGTTTATTGGATTTCATCCATATACATTGTTGTTTCATATTGTTTTAGAAAACTTTTTTTGATGAGTTTATATCATGTGTTTAAGTTTTGTATTTATCAAAACTTATTTTGAGCTTATTGTCAAAAACAAGTATATATCATTTACTATGTATATTTGATTCTATCCACGCACATCATACTTCAAATGTGTTTTAATATCTTATTTTTGTATTTGTATAAGTTTTGAAAAAAAATCAGTTTTTCATTTAAAAGTTTGTTTTTGAAAAAATACAGTTTTTATTTTAAGCCTAATTTCTATGCCTTAAAATAGTTCAAATTGTTTGTAATATGTGTTGATTTTTTATTACACATATTTGTACTTCAAATATTTCATTGAACTTATTTTTTGTGAAATTTATAAAATTTTATAGGAATTTATAGGGATTTCAATGTTCAAGTTTTATATCCTAAATCCTGTTTCTGGGCTTCTGTCGGCCAACCGAGCGGTCGACCAACACATGGCTCGGTCGACCAAGCGGTCGACCTAGAAACGTGCACAAGCCCTAAGCCTGGGCTCGGTCGACTGACCGGTCGCCAATAGCTAGGTCGGTTGATCGAGCAGTCGGCCGTCTGGCACACCCAACTTTCTGTTGGGTGCTGGTCGACCGAGCAGTTGACCGAGCGGTCGACCGACAAATAGGATTCCTCTTTGGGGCCTGCGGGCGGTCAACCGGCAACCCCAACAGTCAAATTTTTTACCGTTGGTCGGTCGACCGGCCGGTCAACTGACAGGTCATTTTTGGTCCCATGGCTAGTTTTTGGACAGCCTATAAAATGGGACTTTTGGCTAAGTTTTGGGTAAAAATTTTCAAGTATTTTCAAGAGCTCTTTCTCAGAGTTTCTTAGAGCTTCACTTCCGTATCAAATAGAGAGTTAATTAAGAGTATTTCTCATGTATTTTCAAAAGGATTTCTTGAGTTTTCCACCTCAACATCTATCTTAATTTCTCATGCAAGCTTGAGCCATATATTGCTATATCCATCTTATAGGGATCCTTGTATGTGAGAGTGTTTGTTTGTGATCAAGAAGTGAGCACTAAGTTTTCATCTTTGTATTGAGGAGGAGTTGGAGGTTGCGGTCTCGGCGAGCTTAGGGGTTCGCGTTGTGTATTGTGCTTGCGGGAACAAGTGAGGGACTTGCGGGTCTAAGAGATCTTGAGGGAGCTCATTGTAAGTGTTGCGGCACCGAGTGATCTTGCGAGATCGATTTTAGTGGAAATCCTTCATTGCGGTGAAGGCGGGGACGTAGAGCAAGTGGCTCGAATCTCGAAACAATTCTCCCGTGTTTGCAATTGCTCAACTCTCTGTCAACTCGCTTGTGTTTATATCTTACATGCTTTTATATTTGAGCTCATCTATTACATGCTTGATATTGCTTGTGCTAAATTGATATACTTGCTTGGGTTGTTTGATATTTAGCACAGTTGTTATTGCTCATTCTCTACATTTTTTTTTTGTATTTGTGCTCACACTAGTATTCAACTAAGAGAGTTATAGTAGTACATCAACTCTTAATTTAGAGGAATCTTGAGGAGAAGTTCAGAGCCCTTCACCGAAAATTCAGCTTCACTCTTTGATTATTCAGTATGTGTAGTTTTAGTTTGCATAATTGTTTTTAATTTCGCATTATTTGGTATCAGACTTGCACATCACCTATTCCTCCCCTCTAGGTGATCTAGATCAAAGAGTCTTTTTTCGAACATTAGACCGTAGCTGGATTTGAAACTGAGTGTTCCCACAATCGACTCTCACTTTTTACTAGTGAGTCGGGATTTACTGGTGGTGTAAAAGAGGCTTTTGAAAAACCCTAAATCCGAGCAGAACTCTATTCAACTTCATAAATTAAAACATGTTTGCAGAAAATTGGTAACTTCTAAAGTTTCAAAGAAGTTTTAAGTTTTTTTTTTTTTTTCGTTTTTTTGATAGATAAACATTTTCTCACTCAACGAGCAAAAAATCAATATTTTTTATTTGTTCGAACCAAATCTCAGATTTGTATAGTAAGAATAAAGTCATGAAATTTGATTACCACTGGATCACTTTGAACTTATCAAGATCTTCATATTGGAACTTTTTTGTTTATTAAAGATTGAAAAACTTTAATTTCGTGGTGGTCAAAACCGAGCACCTGGTGGTGTGGTAGAATGATACCCTGCCGCGATATTGGTCCGGGTTCCCAAATTAAATTTTTTAATGAAATATTTCACTGATTTATACCAAAGACTACTGGTTGTTTGGATTCAAGGAAGCGCGCGGAAGTAAGTAAGTAGTAAGTTATTTTATTTTTGAAAAATGAGAATTTATGTGTATCTTTTTCGGTGTTTGGTTGATAGTTGGGAAGTAAAAGTGAAAAAGTATATTATGTTTTTTGGTATTTGGTTAGGAATGTGAAAGTGAAAGTGAAAAAACACTACAAAGTCGACCGTAAAATAATATTAAAATAAAAATTAATTATGAAAAAAATCGGATTGTAATTAGAATGCAATTGAGATTTATATGACCACAAAATTAACTGTTTTGAGCTACAACATATTATATGAGATTTACATGACCACAAAATTAACTGTAATACCTTAAAAGTGAGGAAATGATTGTGTAAAAGGGAAAAGAGAAAAAAAAAAGGGATTTTCTCATTTTCTTCTCATTTTCCTTTTCTGATGTTTGGATGGACAGCGAAAGTGAAAATTGACATTTTCCCGCTTTGTCACTGCCGTCCACTTCTTTGAATCCAAACATCCCCAAATGGCATCAATCTTTTTTAACACTGGACCTTTTTCTAATGGTTATTTTAAAAATTCTGTTTGAATACTTAATTTTAAAAAAGACCTCTTCAAAATTTAATTACCAAAATCAACCTCTGACAGGCCACGTTGGCGCCATGTAGAGGCTAAGCAGTTTCATCTCGCCCACGGGGTATTGGGCCGCTGTGATTGGTTATTTTGTGTCTGGATTTGACGAATTCGTACGTAAAATTGTAATAATTTCAGGTTCGTTAAGGAATTCGGACGTAAAATTGTAACAAATTTATGTCCGAATTCTAGGAACCCGAACTTAAAGGATAAAATTCTATAGCTCTTACTAAAACTATTTTCTCCAACTCAAATTCTCCCGCATGCTCTGACTTTTCTCCATCTCATCAACCCTACGTTGACGCTTTGACTTCAATGCAAGCAAACAAAAGAAACAAAGCCTCAAACAACAACATCCTTCAATTTACAAAAAAAAAAAAAAAAAAAAAAAAAGATTGTGAACATCATGGTCACTATCTTCTCCATCAATCTCTACATCCTCCATTCCTCCCTCTTTTTCACTTGAGCTCTCTTCTCCATCATCTCCTCGACTCCAGTGGTCCTCGATGTCACCTGCAGCTCCACTCTGCCCTTCATTCTGCAAATCCATCCTCCCTGAAACCTCCAATCTCCTCTCCATCTATAGACTGTTGAGTCCCTCTTCAAATTAAACTCCATCCTCAACACCACTATCTCTCGACGTGAACACCAAAGATATTCACACCCTCCTCTCCTCGGCGCTCACCAACCTACAGGCCTGCCTCGATGGCCTCCATGTTCTCAACTAGACCACTATCACTAATAACGTCTACAAGCTCCTCTTAAATGACACGATGATGTACACTGTATCCCTTGGCTTATTTGCGCAAGCCTGGGCTCCAAACACCACCCGGTAGTCCTCAGCAATTAACAGACAATAAACAAAATAAAAAAACACTTCAGGTTCGTCAAAAACTCGGACATAAAATTTAGTATTGTTGCTACAGCTTTGTGTCCGGATTCGTCGAACTCAAATCTAAAATTAACTCCCTGCGGTCGCCCAGCGCTACACAAATGAGGCGAAACAGTTCAGCGCCAGCGCCTACGTGGTGCTGATGTGCTCTGTGAGATGCCAATTTTGATAATTAAATTTTAGAGAGGTCTTTTTTTTAAATTAAATGTTAAAACATGATTTAAAAAAAAATTCCAATTCCTCTTTAATTAATTATTAATTAAATTAACACATTTCTACTTATTTCTCAGACTCACAGCTCGACCTTTTTCCAATTCTTCTTTAATTAATTAATAAATTAACACATTTCTACTTTTTTTCAGACTCACCTAATAACTAATAGAACACCCGAGAATGAGGAAGGCCACCAAAAGAGACACAATAAATCCTCGAAAAAAAAACATCTCCTCCTCATTTGAGCATTATGGACCAAAACTCCAATCAAGCTCAGCTCGATCGCAGAGTCGATGAAGAAGACGTGGAGGAATCCGAAGCCTTGGAGCTGATTCTCTACCAAGTTAGCGAGTGCTACGTCTATTTGGTACCCTATCTTCACAACTCAAATCTCGGTTTTTATTTCAATCGAATTTGGTAAATTCCTAATTTTCGGCTTTTTGCTTGATTTGATTTCTGCAGATACCCCGAGGATGAGCGCCGCTTCTTATAGGTGAGTTCCTTTGTGCTGAATCTTCATTCGAATTGGAGTTGAACAATGATTTGTTGATGCCCAATTAAAATTTGCAAGAAAAGATTAGGTCTTGCATGATGGTGGGTTGTTGTGAGAACTTTTAAAATAATGCATGTGGATGGAAATTAGGGATTTGGGTCATTTGGAATTCAGTCCTTTACTACTTGTTGGGAAAAATTGGGTCTTGATTAGTGGGGTGTTTTTTGAACTATTTCACGATGCGAGACTATGTTCAACTTTGGCTGATTGAATGGAACTGTTCACTTAAGTTCTCTGGTTTCACGATTGTTTTGGTAGCTCACAGTTAATGTGACCTTCCCATTTCTTGTTGAAATCAGTAGAGCTGGAGATGAATGTAGTTAAGGGATTATGGGCTCTCAGCTTGTATACAATGATCAGATAAACTTTTATTGCTGCTGTAGAGTTTGCAGTTGGGGTTGAGTTGAGGTTAGAGTTCAAAGTTCAGACAATGGTTTGGTGTGAACAAAGAGTATTAAAAACATTTCTTGTTTAGGTGTAAAAGTAAAGTGGTTGAGAGTAATTTGTTGGTGGATTACGATTTGAAACTTCTCTTCTTGGGTTATGTTTTTGTCATCCTCTGGGTGATGCTAAAGACTTAATGACTTGGGACGTGGGGGGTGGCATCAGGGTTTGTGGTGGGATTTCGGTGGAATTGGAGAAAAATAAGGAATTGGAAAAAGGGATATGATCACGGATCGCAACCGGGATCTTGGCTTCATCGCCTGATTCGATTTAATCCATGAGATTAAACCAAAACACAAAAAATTTCATAGGGAAGCAAATTTTAATCAATTCACCATTTTCTTCAAAATTCAGTACTTGGCTATATAAAGCATACAATACGTGCACCATACGTGCAATTATTGATAAAAAAATCTATCCAAATCTAATTCAAATAAAACTAATTCTCAACCAAATCTACTCAAATCTAAATTCAAAAGAATCAACCAGTCTTACTAAATCTAAACCGTTTGATTCCCCCATCATTCTCCCTGACTTGAAAATATTCGTCCTCGATGAATGTACTGGTAGGTACAGGGTAAGCACGACTGAATGGAATTAAACCACATCATGAATCCTCAATCAGGCCAAAGTGGTGGTCGGGGAATCAGCACTGATACATTAAGACTGAACCGGGTAATGGAGGTGAAACTGGCTTTTGTGACAAACTGACTGCGTCGATGGTAGCTCAGACAAGATACATTTAGCAAACAAGGCAACTCAGCTCTACTAAAAACTAACCCACGTACCAAGGCACCAATCTCCTGTGAATCTGTCTGTTGTAAACAGATCTGCAATGGGTCGTAGACATCAGGCGATCTTAAGAATAATGAGACCCTCATAACTATCAAAGATGACACTAGCTCTATAGTATGCTCCGTTGGAAGATCTACAAGAGTCTCAATAAGATGCTCTTTCACTTCTGACTCTAGTTCTGGCTTATCTATAACTTCTGAATATGGCTTATCAATAATGTCTGGCTCGATGAAGACTGAAGGCTCTGGATCTGGATCAACCTTTGCAGCATAGCTTGCTAAGAGCTTCCCTATGCTAGCTAGGATCTCATTGCATTCAGCGACTTGATCGCTAAGTTGTGTCTTCTCGAGCTTGAGCGCATGCTCAACATTAGGCTTTTTGCAGTCTGCCTCAGATGCATAAAGAAGGTGTGCAACATTCCGAGTATGAAGAAGATTTTGCAAGCTAGACCAATATCGACAGAACTTATAATTGCCCTCTACTCAATGATATGGCTCTTCCACCAACTTCATTTGAGCATAACGACACTTTTTCTTAGATGTTAGAACAAAATAACTGAAGAAAGCTTAATATTGCTTTCTTAGGCTTCGTAACCATAAAGGTCATAAAAACCCCGAAAAATCAGGACAACATTATACATAAGAATCTCCACTTGCTTTGGATCACATCCTCATTATGGATATATTGACCACAAAAGTAAACCCATAAAATAAATTTAGTGCATAAGCTTAGAAATTACCCAAGAATCTCAACAGCTCGAACTGGACTCAAATCAGGCTGAAAACGGGGTCTGAAACGTTGATCTTCTACTGCAGGAACAAAATCGTCACCAAACAGAGGCTTGTTAGAAGTCAGGTCTGCTGTCCAGCCTGTCCAAAACTATGAACTCCTTCCACTTGCTTCGGGACTCAATCACACATCCAACGATTCAGACGGAACTCGAATCAGACTCCGAACGGTCTTGAAACGGGTTTCGAATTGTGGCTGTGCTCTGCAGTGAATAATGACGACTTAGTTGCTGATGACATCAGCAACGAGTAGATGAAGTCAGCAATTGCTAGGATGACGCCAGCAAATGGCTCGAGTGACGTCTACAATGGCTCAACGGTTTGAGACGGCTCTATCTGAGCCGATGACATCGACAATTAGCCGATGACGTCAGCGGCGCTTCTCAGCGGCTCTGGCGGCTTAGCGGGTTGGCCGCCTTGGACCGGTTCGGGTCGTTAATGAGTTGACAATTTTAACCCCTCAAAATTGAATTCGGGTTTAGAGATCTAAACCCACAACCCATTACTCTTATCTTCTTTTCACTCGATCGAGTCTAGGGTTTCGAAACCTTGTCGGCGGCAGCGATGGTTGCCGATCATGGTGGCGGCGCTCCGGGGAGGAAGGAGGTCGGTGGCGAGCGGCGACGATGAAGAAGGCGACGAGGTCTGCTGTCGAGGAAGAAGTGAAGACGAGGAGATGGCAGCGGCGGTTGTTGATGGAAGGTGTCAGTGGTGGCGTCGGGGGGGAGGTAAGACGACTTCAACGAGATCTCCTCGACGAGATTGAATGGTCGGCGAGGTACTTCGAGGGCTCCGGAGTCGTTGATGAGGAAATAGTGGCGGGGAGATTTGGCGATGTACTCGCAGTGGTTTTTGAAGGGCGGTGGTGGTTTCGGAGGATGTCGGCGCGGTCGTTGGAGTGTTGGATTGTCGTCGGTGGAGGAAGAGGTCGCAAACAGTGGTAGCGTTCATTAATGATGAGGGAAGCGGGTGCTGTCGGTGAAGCGGTGCTACCGGTAGGGTTGATGGGGTCGAAAGTCGACTGGGACGCCGACTGCGATGTTGGAGCAGGATTCCGATAATGTCAATGATCGTCGGAAGGTGATGGCGACGATGCGGAGGGAGGACGATGATGGGAAGGGTTGGTTTAGGGTTCTGCGGATTGCTTGTGGAGGGGATAATGAGCAGTAGCTATGGTTACTGTTCACGGAACAATAGATTTTTTTGTTATTTTATTTTGTTATTTTTATTTTTAAGAACTTCAGCCCGATACCAAAATAATGTGGGGCGTAGGGGGAAATTAGAGTTTGTGGTGGGACTTTAGTGGAATTGAGAAAGAACAAGGAATTGAAAAAAATGATATGATCACGGATCACAAATTGGATCTTGGCTTCACAGCCTGATTCGATTTAATCTATGAGATTAAATTAAAAAACACAAATTTTCGTAGGGAAACAAATTTTAATCAACTCATTATTACCTTCAAATTCAGTACATGGCTATATATAGCCTACAATACGTGCACCATAAATGCAATTATTGATACACTTAAATTTACCCAAATCTAATTCAGATAAACCTAAATATCAATCATATCTACTCAAATTTAACTTCAAATAAAATCAACCAATCCTACTAAATCTGAACCGTTTGATTCCCCGAACACTTAAGGGAGGGCTTGGCAGTCTGATGAGGATATTTATACCTCTCAGTGGGAGATTAATTTGGAAGAGGGAGCTTCCAAATTGCTCATTTGCAATGAGAGAGACCTTGTTTTAAATATCGGCCGATTCAGCCGAGATATCGTCCAATATCTCCTTTTTGCCTGCTACCGATACGATACAGGAAAATCGTTCGCCATATCGTTTGCAACAAAAAATGGTCGATATTTGAAATATCGGCTGATAAATCTCCCGATATTGGCCTATAAATCGCCCGATATGAATAACTTATTTCGTGTAAATGTACGTTGTTTTTTACTGTCTTTGCAAGCATATTACATCATTTTTATTAGGTAGATGATATGTGTGACTCTAAACTAACTTTTAATTATCAATATTTTATTATATATAGTGTCCGACACAAACGCCCGATATGCGCGCGTATCCTCGATATCCGATATAAAAACCCCCCATCAGATATGATTCCGATATCCGATATTTAGAACCTTGGAGAGAGAATGTAGTTTCCAACAACAACTAAGCCATTTGTCCCAAGTATTTAGGGTATGCTACATGAACCAAAAGAGAATTACGCCGGATTGAGCACATGGATCAACTTTCTCCACTCATTCTTATCGAGCAATATGCCTTCATTAAGACCTTTAGCCTCTATATCTTGTCGTATCACCTCCATCCATGTTTTCTTCAGTATCCCCTATGCTCTTTTAACTTGCCCTAATTTAATACGCTATACTCGTCGGACTGGAGCATTTGTAGGTCTACGTCGCACATGACCAAACCATTGTAGGCAATTTTCTCTCATCTTCACTTCTATAGGGGCTACCTTATCTTAGTACGATTATCCTCATTTCTTATCTTATCTCTCCTTGTGTTACCACACATCCAACGAAGCATGTGCATCTCTACTGCACTCATCTTCTGGGTATGATATCTCTTTATAGCCCAACATTCTGTGCCATATAACAAAACTGGCCTAATAGCAGTCCGATAAAATTTTTCCTTCAGCCATAACGAAATGGTACGGTCGCGTGAAAGTCCTGTTGCACTCATTTATTTCAACCAGCCGGCTCGGATCCTAATCCTTTGGATAATAGAACTCAAGTATTTAAAATGACTGCTCATCGGTATTCCTTGTCCTTGTAGTGTCACAGAGAATGTAGTTTCCAGAGCTAGCTAATATTATCCGAGAACATGGGATCTTGTGAGGGTCTGGATAACATCATGACACAGGCAATGTGTAGAAATCTTGTCCCATAATAGCTATCTCTGTAGAAAATTCAAGTAGGTTAAAGTTGTTCCTTGAGAAGGTTGGGTTTCATATTTGGAAGTTCTCATTGGTTCAAAGTTTAGGACATTAGGAGGATTTGGTTAGACAATTTGTCTTTCTCCATATGCACCAGTGTCTAAAATGTTAAAAGTGGGTGTTATTACTACTTGATAAGTACTTCCGATATGTGGATAGAATTTTCATTTCTGTACCTACCATCAACGATGATGTTGCGAATTGGCAAGTGCACCAATCGTTTACAAGTAATAAAGTGACAGAGTAGAGTATCAAATCCATGAGGATTGTTATCTTTTTAAGTATCAAAAGTGTATTGAGTCAGTTTTATTCGAAGAAAGATATAAATTTGAAAGTGAAATAAACAAGAAAGATATTGGCTTTGGATAGAAAAACACTAGGGCAATTGATTTCAATAATTAATAATCTGAATTAACAAGTTGATTGTTCTAGTAACTACATACCACTCATGTTAACAATCGAAAGTCCCTATCTTAACTAATATTCTCTCTCGAGTGATATTAATTCTAACTTCTAATACGAGAACTTACAGTCCTCGATCTAGTAGATTTACAAGTTTTTGGAAGTATTAAACACGGTGGATCTTTCTAATATGATTGTACAACTTTTCCGTCTCAACGTGCCAAGTTGTGGTTCCTATTTCTATGATGTTATACTAGATCATCTCTTCTTGGTTTCAAACTTAGCCATTAATATAGTTGTGTACATCAACTAATTACTTGAGAAACATAAATAGAAACTTAACATGATAAGAATCCAACATGAAGAATATATAAGTAAAATAGAATTAACACAAAGCAACAAGATTATATCTTCATATAAATTGCTTATAACAATGTCATAGCTATGAAGATTTAGTTCATGATAAAGAAATTGCAAAGCAAAATAATAAATATGATTTTTATCTTCATATAGTAAATTAAAAGAGAAAGGGAAAGAATAACACCATTTGGGGATCAAGTCTAATCCTTAGCTGCCGCTTCTCCGTTGATCTTTTTCTTCTAAAGCACCAGAAATTCTTCTCCAAAAGCCAGAATTTATATATGAAAGAGAGAAACTAAACCCTAAATTACAAAGTTTGTTTCTATGTTTTTGTTGATACAATTATGAGAGATTGCAGCTCTTTATATAGATCTCAAAGCCAATTACAATAATAAAAACATTAGGACTTCTCATCCAATCTCAATTTGGTGAGGGAATCCAATTTTGAATTGGAATGTAGCCAGTTGGCGTTGATCATTGAATACGGGATAACAAACTTCTGAATTAGGAAACGTTGTCAACATCAAAGTTGTAGCCCTTTAAGTCCTTTTTCCATAGCATCTTGAATTATCAGATTTGAATTTGTGTAGCAAAAGTTATGATTAAAATACTAAAAGGTATACAGTTTGAATCCAAGTCTGAATCTGTTTTCTGTTCTCTATTCTCTGTTAATAGTGGACAGCTGCATAGCCAAAAATTCGGCCGGGCAGCAAATTTTTGGCTAGATTTGACTTCAAATTTTGATAGATGCTTTCTCACATCTTATAGACTCTTTTGGCAAGTCTATTAGGCTATAGATGTCTGGATCTTGAAATATATTTAACATCAATTTTCAATGTTTTTCTCAAACTTTTGCTCTTTGACCTAAATCTGCATAATCATAAACAAAAACACACATGCAGTATTAAATGTGTATCAGAAGAGGTAGAAAAGTGGTGCAAAAT
The DNA here is from genome assembly GCA_038442645.1 of Agave tequilana. Taxonomy (NCBI): domain Eukaryota; kingdom Viridiplantae; phylum Streptophyta; class Magnoliopsida; order Asparagales; family Asparagaceae; genus Agave; species Agave tequilana. The sequence continues at coordinate 111,572 of JAVJIF010008515.1, forward strand.
ATAGATGATAATCACAAGTATCACACCCCATGCCTAACTTTTGCTAGTCCTCGAGTAAAATCCTAATCTAAAAAAATAAAAAATCTTTAAAATAAAATAAAAATTCTAAGGGTATGTTTGTTTCGCCGCAAAACGTCGCAAAACGCAAGTCGTAAAATTTCTTTTCCATTTTTCGTTGTTTGTTTCGCTGAAAAACAAGTTGCAAAATGCAACTCTTCTTTTCCCACTTGCAGTTGTTACAGTTAAATTTCTGGTCATGTAAATCTCATTTTTACACTCATGTTTTCTCACTTGCAGTTGCTACAGTTAATTTTGTGGTGATGTAACTCTCACTTGTAGTACACTTACAGTTCAAAACAGTTACTTGATAATCAATATATAATTTAATATTATTAAATATTTAATATTTTAAATAGTGTTCAATTTCTTATTTAATTATTTAATTATTTTATATTTTTAATCTTTAATTTTTTATTGTTTTTAATATTGTTTTAATATTTAATATTTTACTATTTTAATTTAATATTTTATTTAATATTTTATTTAATACTTTATTATTTTATTAATACTTATTCCATTTTTTATTATTTTATTTAGAGTTAATATTTATTAATATAACAATATTATACTTTAATATAAAATTACTATATATTTAATTATTTTTTTAATATAAAAATTACTTTATTAATATCATAATATATTTTATTATTATATTAATATTTTATTATGTTAATATTGTAATAATAATTCAGTATAATAATACTATAATGATAATTTATTATTAAATTATAATTATATTTTACTTTGTTAATTTTTTATTTCTATAATATTACAATAATATTATAATAAAATTTATATTATAATAATTTTCAAGTATTTTTAATATTATAATATTATAACTATATTTTATTATTGTTGTAAGATTTTTTAATTTTTATATTTTATTAGTATTCTTAAAATTTTATTATTGTTCTTTAGGTTTTCTTAAAATTTTATATTATTTATTTAGTTAATATTTTAGTAATATTTTACTATTTATACTAATAATTTATTAATATTATTGTTATAAATAAAATATTAAGATTATTAATTTTTTATCTCAAATTTATTAATACAATTTAATTTGCAATAGTAGATTTAATTTAATAGTATTTATAATATTTAAATCACTGGTCAACTTTTCCATTTACACTTTTACATTACCAACCAAACACCGTAAAATACAATATACTTTACCATTTACACTTTCACTTTATCAACCAAATACTGTAAAACACAATATACTTTTCCATTTACACTTCACTTTATCAACCAAACACCGTAAAACACAATATATTTTCTCTGCTACAGTTCACTTTTTCCATTCTCATTTTACGACTTACGTCTTGCGACGTTTTGCAACGAAACAAACAGGCCCTAACTCACTTTCGTAGGAATCACGATTGCACTTAGTACGTGTAACAAGCCGTTATACCCTTAGGTTACCCTAGTGGACGAGTATTGTTTCGTGAGGGTTTGTCGTGAATATACTCACAAAATTTAAAGAAAAGAATATAAAGAGATTTAAGAAATAAGGATAAAGAAAAATAATGATAACTGAAAAATAAAGAAAGAGAAAAATAAGAATAAAGAAAAATAAAAATATTTTTGGTCAATAAGCATCACTAGTAAATAAGTTCAATAGTTACCATAAGTAATCATTTTCAAGTTCAATCTCCTATTAAGAAATCCAATCATCTCATCCTAGAGATTCAAATCTTAATATATCCACCATCCTTCCTAAGTTTTCTGAACCTATGCATCTTTATGAACGTGTGATAGCTCTTAGCTTAGGACTTTGATTCAAACTTTTATACTTAAATATTTTTACAATGTATAAGTTTCGAAGTATTACCACTTTGTTGCCCTTTAAGCACTTCTTTTTTTCTTATTTTTTAATGCATATAACTTATCAACTGTCTTTTATAAAATATCAAGGCTTCTTGAGGTTAAAATACCTAACTAATTGATCATTAGACTTGTAAATACATATAACTTTTTTTTTATCTTACCTAATTATTTTTCAAGTAAATATCAAGGCTTCTTGAGGTCAAAGTTTGTAGCTAATCAATAATTTAGGTTTGTTATACTTTTATTTATTTTTTTTATTTTTTAAGTATTCAGTAATCCTTATCATCTTAAGCTTAAGCCAATGTTTAAGTGTAGATATGATGCATATTCACGTAAACAAATTTTAGATGACAATAAATTTTCAGATTTTTCATCTCTTCTTAAAGAATTAAGGAATCTATCAAATTGATATCCCTATCTAATTCAAAATATATGGTCAGTAAATCCCTTAAACTAGATACTTACTGAAATTTTAATTATTTTCAGTTAGTAAAAAAAGAAAAATCTAGAAAAAATCCTAAATAGAACTATAGAAGAAATAAAAATTTTAACCTAAAAAAAGGAAAAGTAAAACAAAAAAAAATTCTAGACCCCTCCCCCATGCCTAAACCATGGCATGCCCTCGTGTAGTACAAGATGAATCGATATCATATGTAAAATAGCAAATAAATATCACCCCCAAAAATTAACGTATGCTAATTGAAACTTGTAAGAGCAATGAAAAATCATCTATAACAATTTGCAAAAAATAGTCATGTTCATAAATAACCGATTGGAGAAATACTTATCTGGGAAAAATTTGAACCTGTAATTCTGAAATTGTTCAGCTACGCAGTCGTAACTTCAGCGGCGCAGTCGTAATTTTTACTTTTTTGATCCTCAAAATTTTGTGGCTACTTTGTTTCATTAAGTTGGTGTATCATGTAGTTCTGTTTCTAATTTGCAGCTCTGGTTCTGGGCTGGGGTATAGAAAAAGAAAAAAAAAAAAGTTAGTATATATATTCACAACAAATTATTTCCTTACCTTGATTCATCGATTCCGCTCACGAGAATGCTTGCCACTCTCCCAATGCATTCTCTTCACGAGAGATTTGGATGAGCTTAACTTTTTTTATCAACTTCGCATCGAGTCTCTCCACTTTGCCTTTTGTTTTCTTCAATTTCGATCTATGCTTCTTTAACTTTGTCCTCTTCAGACTTTTCATGCATCAGGTCATCTCATCATCATCAGTAGCATCATGTGGCAAAGCATCTTCATCCTGCACAAAGAAACATCTAACATGATTAGATAAAAACTTGCAATTATTCAAACTTGGTGATTCATCAAGTATGATATCTTCAATAAATTGTTTCATCAGTGTCTCATCAAACGTGTAGACACTCAAGTCAAGTTTCTTTCTTTTGAAAGGAACTCGAGCTTTGAGCACTACTTTTTCAACTTTAGGTTCTTCACTGTTTGCTGGGGGATCTGGACAAAATTCTGGAACAAATAGGGGTTCTGGTTCAATAGGAGGTTGGCTGCCTAGCTAAAAAGTTGGCTGTGTGGCCAAACTTTGGCCTCTGGTATTGAAATTTTGGGTGCAGGTTCCTGCATCCTCCTCTTCTTTAATCATGGTCTTTGTTTTTTGTATCTTCTGTACTGAGATAGAATTCTCTTCATAATTAGAGAACCACTCAAACTCTTCTTTGGTGCTTGATTCGTCTTCCTCATGCTCTTCGGGATCTTCTGTGATAGTATTTGACAATGAAAGTACATATAACAATTGTTCAACTTGGATGTAAAGATTTCCAATGGCAATCTTTTGATTGATGGAAAGATGAATACCGACCCAAATTGATTACGAGCTTCTTCCAATTTTCACATCTTTTCTCGAAGTTGATCCAAGGTAGTTGCCTCTGTGAGAGTAGCTGTAATTTTATTGAGAGCTTCCTCCAACTTGGACTTGAAATCCATTGACCTGAAATAAAAAAAATAAAAATAAAGATAAAAATTTATAGTAAAATTAGAAGCAAACGATATTGATATTAATAAAGATAAACAGTCCCCGGCAACAACGTCAAAAACTTGATGTTGCGAATTAGCAAGTTCACCAATCATTTACAAGTAATAAAGTGATAGAGTAGAGTGTCGAACCACGATGATTGTTATCTTATTAAGCACCAAAAGTGTATTCACTCAAAGTTTTATTTGAAAGAAAAATAAATTTGAAAGTGAAATAAATAAGAAAGATGTTGGTTTTAGATAGGAAAACATTAAGGGTAATTGATTTCAACAATTAATAATCCGAATTAACAAGTTGATTATTCTAATAACTACATACTACTCATGTTAGCAATCGAAAGTCCCTATCTTAACTAATATTTTCTCTCAAGCAATCCCTGTTTTAAATATCGTCCGAGTCGGTCGAGATATCGGTCGAGATCTCTTTTTTTGCCTGCTGCCGATACGATATGGGAAAATCGTTCACCATATCATTTGCAGCAAAAAACATTTGAAATATCGGCCGATAAATCGCCCGATATTGGGCATCACCCGTTATGAAATAACTTATTTATTACACGACTGCGTGTACATTAATTTTTTACTATCTTTACATGCATATTACACCATTTTTATTTAGGTAGATGATATCTATGACACTAAATTAACTTTAGTTATCAACATTTCATTATATATAGTGTCCGATATGAATGCCTGATATGCGCGTGTATCCCCGATATCTCTCCCGATATTTGATATCTGATATGAAAAAACCCTACCCGATACGATCCTGATATCCGATATTTAGAACCTTGCGAGTAATATTAATTCTAACCTCTAATATAAGAACTTACAGGCTCTCGATCTAGTAGATTTACAAGTTTTAGGAAGCATTAAACACGGCGGATCTTTCTGATATGATTGTACAAATTTTTCGTCTTAACGTGCCAAGTTGTGGTTCCTATTTCTATGATGTTATACTAGATCATCTCCTCTCCGTCTAAAACTTAGCCATCAATATAGCTGTGTACATCAACTAATTACTTGAGAAACATAAATAGAAACTTAACATGATATGAATCCAACATGAAGAATAAATAAGTAAAATAGAATTAACACAAAGCAACAAGATTATATCTTCATATAAATTGCTTACAGCAATGCCTAACTATGGAGATTTAGTTCATGATAAGGAAATTGCAAAGCAAAATAATAAATATGATTTCTATCTTCATATAGTAAATTAAAAGAGAAAGGGAAAAAATAACACCAATTTGGGGGTCACGTCTAATTTTTAGCTGCCGCTTCTCCGCTGATCTTCTTCTTCTAAAGCACCAGAAGTTCTTCTCCAAAAGCTAGAATTTATATATGAAAGAGAGAAAACTAAAGCCTAAATTACAAAGCTTGTTTTTATATTTTTTGTAGATACAAATATGAGAGGTTACAGCTCTTTATATAGACCTCAAAGTCAATTACAATAATAAAAACATTAGGACTTCTCATCTAATCTCAATTTGGTGTGGGGAATCTAATTCTGAATTGGACTGCAGCCAGTTGGCGTTAATTTTTGAATACGGGACAACAAACTTTTGAATTTAGGAAACATTGTTAATAACAAAGTTATAACCCTTTATGTCTTCTTTCCATAGCATCTTGAATAATTAGATTTCGATTTGTGTAGCGAAAGTTATGATCAAAATATTAAAAGGTATACAGTCTAAATCTGTTTTCTTTTGTCTGTTGAACAGTGATATTCGGCTGGGCAGCCGAATTTTTGGCTAGATTTAACCACAAATTTTGATAAATGCTTTCTCGCATCTTATATACTCTTTTGACAAGTCTATTAGGTCTCTGGATGTCTGAATCTTGAAATATACTGTTGCAATCATTTCTTTAACATCGATTTTCAATGTTTTTCTCAAACTTTTGCTCTTTGACCTAAATTCTGCATAAACATAAACAAAAATTCCCATGCAACATTCAATGTGTAACAAAAGAGGTATAAAAATGGTATAAAATATAGATGATAATCACAATTATCAAATGACAAAAATGCTATGATGTTAGTTAGTTTAGTTAATAACTGTAATTACTTTCCATGCTCGCCTTTAGAAGTGAGATCAGGTAACAAAGAGCTAATTCCATGGTCCTGAACATAGTTTTTTCCTCCATGCACTAAAGCCAGCACATAATAGAAACATAAAGCTATGAATATTTAAATCATGACATATAGCCTTGACAGAAAAATCTAGATGGAAGCAACTCCCTTTGTTTGGTTTTGCTTGTAAGGTTAAATATACTAACTGACAACTTTTGTTCCTTAGCCTCCTACATTCACCAGCTGTAATTTGGCTGCTGACAACAAATCTAGATGAAGAAACAATGATGCGGATTTAAAGTAATCTCCACCAAAAAACTTAATCGTTTTCTTTATCTTGGTATTCTGGAATTGGGAACCATTGTCCTCCACTTCATGTTTCTATTTTGGGGAAAATAATTCTGTAGGGGTAAATTCTAAATTCCCAGGGGAAAATTTATCTACATTCAAATTGCAGTAGGATTTTGTGAGAAGTAATAATAAAGCAATGCAAATACACAGAATTTTACGTGAAAACTCAAGTTGAGAAAAACCACCGGGAGGGGGAAGAATTCACTATTTTTAAGAGGTTAGAGTGAATTCTATAGAGGTAGAACTCTGTGATTGTCTCAAATTACACTGGGATAGTGGTTTGAGGAGGATGGTATCAGCTTTTTGTGGGAAGTTTCTGTAGGCTGTCTAAAAATCACTAAAAGACAAGCCAATAAAAGCAGAGTCTCAAGTTCTAGACGCGAGGTATCGACACCCGCGTCTCAGCATCAAGGCGCGTTGGCTCGACACCCGCGTCTCAGCATCAAGGCGCGTTGGCTCGACACCCGCGTCTCAGCATCTAGACGCGTTGGCTCGACACCCGCGTCTCAGCAACAAGGCGCGGGGGTCTAAACCCGCGCCTCAGTTGTAACCACCCGGATTACGGGGCCAGTCACCGCACAAGTAGCGGGAAGTGGCCCCTCATTGTGGAGCGTTTTCAGGGGGCACGTTCACCCCTGGGACCTCTATAAATAGCCTTGTTTGCATCAACAAACGGGCAGAGTAAAAAGAAGAAAAGAAGGGTCGGGCATCGACGATCGACGGGCGGCTATCATCACAGGCATCAAAGAGGAGATCATCAACAAAGAGAGAGAGAAGACTCTTCAGCAAGCTTGCTGCGTACCAGCTGCTCTTCGCCTACCTTCTCTTTGAGAGTTTTGGTAGACGGAGCTGTGTTACTCCTTCTACCTGCCGAAGAGAAGATCCTCGAAGGTCCAGACGGTCATCCGGTCAACGGAGAACAAGATTCACTCTCCACCGCCACACGAAGAACCCAGCACTAAACAAAGGGGAGATTCAAGACTCAACATCTCCCCTCCCTTGTAGTCGGGGAATTAGTTTGCTGTAATCTTTCAATTGATTCAAGGAAACTTTACACGAACCACTCTCCGTACCAAATAAGAGATGGCGACTCCGCTGGGGACTACATTCGTCACCGATGAGCAAATCGTGGCGCAGGATGACGTCCTCCGTAATGGGAAGATGGTCGAATCGCTCATTGTCGAGTTCGACCAGGCGAAGTACGAAGAGTTCCTCTCTTCCGGCTCCAAGAGCCCAAAGGCCCGCGTCTGTCGCCGGGTCTCAACAGGGAACGGCCCCGAGGCCCGATCTGAGGCTTTCTCGGGCGCCCATCCTGCCAACTGTGCCAAGTGAGGTACACGCGCCAACGCCTCTCAGAAGGCCCGCGTTGTCCTAGGCACATCTGCCTTTGCAACCAACCGCGTTGCACAGAACACCCGCGACAGCGTCTCTCAGGAGACCCGCGTGGTTAAAGTCCCTGATGTTCAACATCAGGATGTTGTTGGTCTCTCCCCACCTCCGCGACGCAACCGGAACGCCGAGCGTCGACAGAGGAGACGTGCGCGTCAGCTGCAAGTTGGAACCTCTGGTTGTCTAACTGAGGCTGGACGCGACGTACAATCTCGCGCCTTGCCCGCGCCACGTCCAGTACGTGAAATCCGCATTTGGCGTCCCAAACGCGAGATTCCTTCAGTTAGGTCCTCTGAGGACCAACTCATCAAACGCCAAGGTGAGACCTCTGTGCCTTGTCAAGCGCAAGAGGCACGCGCCCATAGGCGTGGGGCCCAGCAGCCCATCCTCTCTCAAGTGTCTCTGCCCCGACACACCAAACAGCAACGCGACAGGCGCGTCTTGTCTCAACAGAGACGCCAGACACGCGCTGAACAGTTGCGGCGCAAGAACCGCGTCCCTGATACCTGCGTCCAGGCTATACAGCACATGGATGCCTCCCGTCTTCAACGTTGCGAGGCTAATCCTTTCAATCCCCCTCCCATGGATTTGAGGGATTATTTGACGAAGAAAATAAGTGCCAATCAGGCCACTTCGTCGTGTTGCTGCCAACGGCTCATCCATATACTCTCTGAGTGCCGTTGCAGATCAGGCGTACATCAGCAGTCTTTAGTCAGACAGCTGACCCTGATTCCCCCGTCAGCTAAAAGAAGACGCTCCCACAGAAGGAGAACCTTCTCTGACGTTGAATACCCGGAGCTCACTGCGAATATGACAAGCAGGAGCAAGGGAAAACAACTTGCAGTCAGCTCAGATGAGTCCGAGTCTGACTCTGAACCGGAAGGGGTGTATCGACACACTCGCACCTGGACGGGGGCCATTCCCCCAATTGACTATAATGCCTTAGCCCACGGCGTTGAAGTGAACGATTCTCACTCCGCCGTAGCGGAATCTAGGGCTTCGAACTCTTCCGTCGAGAAGGAGACCTCCGCCTACATGACAGGCACTCCTGAGGAGACGGCTAGACGTTTAGAGCAGATCCAAAAGGCGCAAATGGATATGATTCTTTCTCAGCAGGAATCTATCAACTCCCTCAAGCAGGCGGTTGAACAGCTGCTCGAAGACAGGAGGAGGTCTCCTCCTAAAAAGTCAAAGGGCAAAGGGAGAAAGGGAGAAAGCTCATCTTTCGAACCTTCTGAGGAGACGCGTCGATCTACTTCCAGTTCGTCCAAACCCGCGTCGCAAGTAAAGGGCGACCAAGACCAGGGAAAGGCTCATGCTAAAAGAATGAGTCAACTGGAGCGACGCCTCGAGGCCCTTGCCAATCGCAAAGACCTCCAAGAAGTAGGAGTGGTCCGGCCCTATCCGGCCGAGTGGGACTTAGTTCCATACCCTCCTAAGTTCAAGGCTCCAACCCTCCAAGCATTCGATGGGAGGGGGTCACCCAACCAGCACATCTACTACTTCAAATCCCAAACCGGGAACGTAGTAGACAACGATGCCATCCTGGCGCGTCTGTTCATCGGCACCCTGAAAGGGTTGGCCTTTGAATGGTTTATGAAGCTCCCAGAAAGTTCTATCAAGAACTGGGGCGATCTGGAGAAGTTGTTCTTAACACGCTTCTTCGAAGATGATTCCGAAGTCACGATGCCCACCCTTTTGGCTACCAAACAGCGGAAAGGGGAGTCCGTCAAATCTTTCGTGGAAAGATTTCGGAACATGACACTCCGGTGTCCAAGCGGTATGACCCAGGCCACCCTGGTGGAAACATGGCGCCACAATCTCCAAACCTCACTCCTTGCTCAAATAGGAGTTGCTGAAAGCCGCACCTGGAAACAATTGGTCCAACAAGGTGAACAGGCTGAGGAGATTGTTGCCCGCGTCAGAGCGGAAGAAGGTAAGCCCAGGCCTGAGAGGTCAACGAGGCGTGCGCCAGACACATCCCTCCAGACAAAGCGGAAGGATAATTTGGCAACGGAGACCAAATCTCCCGCCAAACCTCAATCTGGCAAGGCGAGTGGCTCTTCAAGTCAGCCTCGCGCCAACAAGCAATATTCCTTCAAGGAGGAACATGTGATTCGCTCTTTAAACTGCTCAACAAGAGCAACCGACTGAAGCTCCCTGAAGCTCGGCGCCCCGAGGAAGTCGGCAAGACCGACAATCCCACCTATTGCTTGTACCACAGGATGCTGGGGCACCCTACCAAAAGCTGCTACGTCTTCAAGGACATCCTTCAAGCTCTGATTGACGCGGAGGTGTTAAAGCTCCGACCAGAGCAGAAGAAGGTGACGGCCAATGTGACGTCAGTTCTCCAGTTCGGAAGACAACCTCCGACACCCTCTGGAGTAGTCCCTATCCCAAGGGGAGAGCTGAGAGTGGTCAACACAGACCCTCACCAACAGCAAAAGAAAGGCTTGGTACCCGTCCCTACACCTCAAGGGGAAACCATGTGGGTCCACCCTGACCTTGTCAATGAACAACAATGGACTACTGTGACCAACAGGAAATCCAAAGGCAAGGCAAAGGCTTCATTCTGCAATGTGGTGGGTGCCTCCTCTCGAGAAGCCGAGACTGATGTTCCCTCGTTAACCGACTCCGAGGAAGAAACAATAGTTATGGCCGCAGAGCCCAACCAACAATGTGGCGGAATACAACGCTCTTTTGATTGGGATGCAATTCGCCGATGAGCTTGGCGTTAAAAATCTCGAGGCATACGGCGACTCTAAACTCATCGTCAGCCAAGTTCGCGGGGAGTACGAAGTCAGACATGAAGACTTAGTACCTTACCACAACGAACTATCCGCATGGCCGAGGGATTTACAAGCTTCTACATCGACCATGTACCGCGCAGGCAAAATGCGCACGCAGATGCACTCGCATCCCTGGCTGCCTCCTTAGCTCTTCCGGCCGGAGCAATGGAGAAGATATTCGTCTACAGCCACGACCTGTATTGCCCGAGAAATGCTCTCGAGGATTATCAGGAGTCAACGGGAGGTCGTCACCGCGAAGAAGCACTTGAAGCATCAACCGGTCCAGAGCCTAGAGACTGGCGATTTCCCTATATTGATTTCGTCTTATACGGCATTCTGCCTGAAGACACCAAAGAGGCGGCTGCCATTCGAAGGAAAGCCCCCAAATTCTATTATAATGCGATTACGCGAACATTGTATCGTCGATCGCATGACGGGATCTTACTCCGGTGCCTCTCACCAAAAGAAGCCCAAGAGATATTGAGGGAAGCCCACGACGGTATGTGTGGAGCCCATCAACCTGGCCCGAAACTGGCACATCGACTCCAAAGATTGGGTTACTATTGGCCCAAGATGATTGCTGACGCCGTCACCTATGCTAAAAGGTGTCACGCTTGCCAAGTGCATGGGGATTTCATCCATCAAGCACCAGGGTACCTCCACTCTACGACCTCTACTTGGCCATTTGAAATGTGGGGGATGGATGTGGTTGGCCCTATCAGCCCACCATCATCAAAAGGACATCGGTTCATTTTGGCAATAACTGATTATTTCTCTAAGTGGGCTGAGGCTATTCCCTTGAAGGAAGTCAAGTCGTCGAACGTGATCAAGTTCGTGAAACACCACGTTATTTACCGTTTCGGCGTACCTCGGCGAATTGTCCATGACAATGGGCCTCAGTTCATTAGCCAGGCTTTCCAGAAATTCTGCGCTAAGTTCAGAATCCAAAGTGTGTCCTCGACGGCATACTATCCTGCCGCTAACGGCCTCGCAGAAGCTTTCAATAAGACCATTGGCAAGCTTCTTAAGAAGTTCGTCTCAAAAAGTCAACGTGATTGGGACGACAAGCTGGGTGAATGCTTATGGGCTTACCGCACAACTGTGCGAACCCCAACTAAAGCTACGCCATTTTCTTTGGTATACGGGTGCGAAGCCGTCCTTCCACTCGAAATCCAGATTCCATCTCTACGCGTCGCCCTGACAGCGGAGATGACAACAGAGGAGAAGCATCGACAGTGACTCCAGGAATTGGAGGCCTTAGACGGTAAGCGTCTGCAGGCCCAACAGCAAATCGAGCTCTACCAGGCTCGAATTACCAAAGCCTTCAACAAGAAAGTTAAAATGCGAACTTTCAAGAAAGACGATCTTGTCTTAGCCGTCAGAAGACCCATGGTGATGACGCACAAGACAAAAGGCAAATTTCGCCTAAGTGGGAAGGACCATTTGTAGTGGAGTCAGTCTACTCAAATGGATCATATCGCCTCATAACCTCGAATGGCGATACACTCATGATGCCTATCAATGGCAGGTTCCTGAAGAAATACTATCTCTAGGTGGTATCCTTCCATCGATCAAGTTAAAAGTACACCTCTGATCAAACATCCGACGCCTCCGACGGCTAAGGATAGAGGAAAATGTTGGCTTTTAAGCCCAACATAAGTCTTCGACAACTCATCATGCTGAGGGGAATAGCATGGCTAGCCCAACTCAAACGGTAGTTGGTAAAGGCACCTCAAATCCGTTGATAGCTGAGGGTTTGCTAAAAATCCTAAAGTGGACTTGGCTCCACTCTTTCCTCCAAAATCCCCTACCAATTCTCATCCACAGAATGGTAGGTCTACGAAATACAACCATTACTAAGTTAACACTATACTTCTGGTAATGGAAACTTTTCAATATTCCTTGTCAAGTACAAGTTTTGTTTGTCAACTCTACACGGAGTATCAAATTTTCAAATTTGCCAAGTTAACACTACACCTCTGGCACTTTAAAATTTTCACTTGTCAATTCTCACCAATAGAATGACAGGTCCTCAAAATTGCTCTTATCATGAGGCAATCTTTGTCAAGTTAATATCACACCTCTGACAAATTACTGTTAAAGTTTAACACCACACCTCTAAACAGTAATCAAGTTTCTGCCAGGTTAATATTACACCTCTGACAGTCACTTTTCTTCAGACTTCCATATCGAAGCTGAAATGGATGACTTCCTTATCCAAGCCGAGATGACCAATGCTAAGTTCAACATTACACCTCTAGCATTACCCTCACTGTCAAGTTAAACATTACACCTATGACAGTGACACTTTTGAGTTAAGTTAATATCACACCTCTGATTCACATCCTTGTCAAGTTAACATTACACTCCTGACAAGACCACTTTCAACCCGTTAAGTTAATACCACACCTCTAACGGTAACAAACTTTCCTAGATTCCCCACGAGTCTAGTCTCATTTGGTATTCTCTTCAACAGAATAACAAGTCTACCTAAAAGCATTGTTAGGTTAATACTACACCATCAACAGTGTTTCCATCAAATCCCTAGCTGAGCTCAATCAAGTTAAATTCCAAACACTTGATAAAAGTTCACCCTCCATGGGGGTACCAATTCTACTTGTCGCTTTCTCTTATAAAGTGGCAGGTCCACCAAAAATTACTTCATCTCTGTCAAGTTAATATTACACCTCTGACAGTATTGTGAGAGTTCCTGAAATAGGATCTTTCCCTACAAAGTTTGACTTATTAAAATTACCATCATAATTTTGACAAAGTCAAAGACTCTTTGCTTCTACGCGTCTAACTGAAGACAAAAAGTTTAAGACAATGAAAGAGGCAAAGAAAGAAAAGTGTCACTTTTATTTATATCCAGGCATATGAAAGTGATACAAAAACGCTCTCTTATACAATAAGATTGAGTGTTACAGTTAAAAACGCTCTCTTATACAATAAGATTGAGTGTTACAATTAAGGAGTACAAAGAAGTCCCTCTCTCTCTCTCTCAGAGGTTGCACTCGCTCCTTAAAGCTGCATCCGATTCCAAGTACAGGACGATGCATGATGCAAACATCGAAAGAGCCCTAGCTGACTAAGCTAAGAGCAATGGTGTTCTTGAGGTCCGGTGGCAGCAGAAAGTCCTGCAACCCTTCATTCATTAACATCTCTTTCCCCAGCAGGCCATCCAGCAGACATGAAGAGTCCTTGATGTTACTTCTGGAGTGTGAGAGGAAGATGATCCTATCTGCCACATCATCCACCGTAGCCCCCTCGCCGCCATACTCACTCTGACCATCTCTTGTCAGCAGGCATGATTGGTGCAGTGAACCTGAAGAGACCTTGGCGAGGGTCGATTCCTCATCAGGGACATAATATATTCCCTTGTGGACGACGAGGACCATAATATATTCCCTTGTGGACGAACATCGAACAAGTCCGCCGGCTGAAAGTAATCTTCCAGGGGCCCAGCGAACCTGAAAACGGACAATCGAGCCTACCTACAAGGAGTAAACAAGGGGGTTAGAAAATCTGGAACTTAGTGTACTTCAACAAAGAAAACTAAGTGACAGACGCGGCTATTATGGAGAACTTCAGACGCGGGAATGACCCGCGCAGTAGTCAAACTACCGCGCCAACAGAGACAGACGCGAATCAGAACTGTGGAACACACAGGATTCAAACGCAGCCTCATCTTACGCCCGCGCCTAAAAGCACAACACGCGAAAAACTTCAAACGCCGAAAACTGCCATCTCCCTGTTGAATAAACAGGAGTTGCAAGATTCGGGTCTGAAAATTTCAGCCCAATTTGGAATTCATCCAAGTCAAATGGCCTTAAAACGCGAGCTTCATGAGCAAAACCCGCGCCAAGTGCCAAGGATGTCAGCACTCGCGTCCAGAGAGGAAGTTGGCGGCGCAAATTCCAGAAGGAATGCACCAACTCAGACTTCATGAGAAAATTCCAGATGACAATCTCTTCAGGAGATGCCAAAGTGCAAGTTTGGGTGGACTAAAGACATCATGGCGGGTCGGAATGGCATACCCGCAGAGGCCTCCGTCAAGAGCAGATTTCTCTGCATCAGAACAGAGACATGAAAGGCGATCAAAGAGACGCTTCCGTCTGAAGAGACCAAACAGAAGCATGAAGCCTCTGGGTCATCTTCACCCACGGAGTCACCTTCGTCCATGGAGGCAGAATCCCTGTTGGAAACTCTAGAGAAGGCAGGATCGCTCGGAGCAAAACAAAAGGAAACAATCCAACTTTGGATTGTTAAAAGAGAAAGAGGGTGAGCCCTATTTATAGGCAGACCCTAATAACTGTTATTAATGGTGCATCAATCGGAACCGTCGCGCACGACTGTCAAAGTCCAATGGAGGACTGACGCGTGGAACGCCGCTTTGGGAACCGACGAAGACACTGGTCTCCAACCACCAGCGCCGTTTTGCATTAAAAGGCATTAACGCCTTCAGTCTAATGAAAAATCGACGCGTGGACAACTGCCTTGGAAAACAACGGATGACCCGGTTTCCTAATCGACAATAAAGACTTGACGTTCAAAGATCTCCTAAAATCTTTATGTCAGGCTGCATATAGCGCCTCGGAAGTTGCACCAAGACGCAGGCGTAAAAGTCGCGTCCAGGAATCCGCGTCTCCCTTTCAGATTAAATGGCGTCCACCCGCGTTCCATAGAAATGTCCGCGTGACTCAAAGTCGCGTCCCTCCGGCAAACGGGCCCCCTTCTAAGGGAAAACACTTAGTCCATTCTGAAGGAAAATACAGAAGGCTGCATCACTCGCGTCCGCTTGAACCGCGTCTGCATTAGCAGAACAGATGCGCGTTACTCTGACGACCGCGTTTTCCCTATGAGTTAACTCTGCGTTTCATCAGAAAGACTTGGGTCTGCCTAAGTTCCTATGGATTGAAGACCGCGTCTCTCAAATGAGCTGATGACCGCGTCTCCCGGAGGAGTAATGCCGCGTTTTACCTAAGTTCAGCATTCACAGTCAGTTAATCAAAGATTGTGGATTGAATTCATCTGCAGCGAAGCCAAGAAGATGGAACAAAAATTTTAAAGACTTTTATTATATCAAAAATGATAAAAGCAAACACAAACACTCTTGGTAAACAGAGTGTCCTCTTCTTTATAAAAAAAGGGGAAGAGAAAGAAGGCTAAAAGTCTTGGTTCGGTAAGGAACAGATGCGCTCCCTAAGACGATGCATCTTGTGCTGACGTGCCTTCTCAGCCTCCATCATAGCTCGGACCCGCAGCTCCTCTTCAGGTAAAAAGGGTTTTGCGGCTAGCTGCGCTCGCAGAGATTCCAACCTAGAGGAATGAATGGACTGGCTCTCTTCAGCTCGTGCCCTCGCAGCTTGTTGCTCCTCTATTCTCTTCTTGATGGTAGCAAGCTTCTCCTCATTGAGCGCAAGCACGGCTTCTGCCTTCGCAATGGCGGCCCGAGCATTGATAATAGCCTGCTCTGTGTTCTGCATAACGAGCTCGGATTCCTTCGAATCGTCAGTCAATTTCTGACATTCAGCCTGGGAACGCTCAAGATTGCTGATCTCTTCAGCAATTTGTGCTTCCACCTCCTGTCGCTCTTGTTCTTGGGCAGCAAGGAGCCTATCCAGGATGACCTGAGCTTCATGAGAAGAGTCAGCGTTGTTCAAAGACTTCAGCTCTTCCAGGTCACTTTCCAATTGCTCCACCACCCGCAGACACGCCCGAGCAAGCGAGGGGCCTCCAGTTAATTCGATGTTCTCGGCCACGTTTCCGAGAAATGTCCGGGCAAAGCCAAAAGAGCTACGCCCAGACAAGATAAGATCGATGCATGATCGCATCGCATCGAAGAACTGCTGCACCGTACTGCGCGTCAGGAAATCCATACTGTCATCGCCCGAAGTGCTCCCCGACCCCCTTTCCATCACGGGATAAGGGATGTAAGGTGGATCTTCTCGCACCCGAGTCGTGCTGGCCGTTGACACGGCAAGAGCAAGAGTAGCCTCCGGCGCTTCTGAAGGTGTTATCTCTGCAGGAACCGTCACGGCCGATGACAGAGTAGTGAGTATGATCTCCTCAGAAACCTCGGCCAGGGCTTGAGTTGTGTGGCTCGCTGGAGGGGCACTGAACGTCAATTCCTCCACCTGAGCTCCCTCAGTTCTCTCTGCAAGTTATCGCGACATCAGCCACAATGGTGAAAAGCAAAACACTCAAGACATCAAAGCTTCCTTACCAGGTTGGAGGTCCGGAGATGTCGAACCCTTGGGTGAATCCTGCGGGGTGGGAGTCTTCCCGACTTCAGTGGTGGCCTCCTCGTCCTGCGGAGTGAGAATCTCCCCAGCTTCAGTGGTTGCCTCCTCTTCCGGTAAAATGGAGATCCCCGCGATTTCCATAGCTACATTCTCTGGAGTCTCAACCCCTTCTAGCTGGGTCGACTCTTGTACCATCTCCTCGACATGCGAGGAGGTTGCAGCCTCGACATCCTCAGCCAACCCTGCAGCATAAATAGAGAATGTTAAAACCTTCTCTTCGAAATAAAAGGGGAAATCAGGAGAAAATACCTTCAGCGCGAGCAAATGTCGCCGGTGGTGATGGCGCCGTCAGCGGCTCGCACCCATGCATTTCTTCCTCCGAGATGTGGGAGAACTTACTCGGATCAGAAAGAGCGGGTTCGCCACCGTAGTCAACCTCATCCTCGAAGTCGCTTTCCTCCTCGGACGAAGAAGACGACAGCTCAACACGAGAGTCCTCGGTAATCGGAGCCTTACCACCAATCACCCCGGTGGTAGGACTAGGGTCAACCGCCCGAGAACTAGAGATGAAAACGTTAGGAGACCCCGGCTGTTGTATCTCACCCCTCCTCTCGTGAGCCGAAGAAGACTCGGGCTGAACTAGGACCCCCGGGATCTCAACGTCCCCTCCACTCATTATATCCACCTCGAGCTGCTCGGTCTCGTCAGCGGCAGTGGATATATCAGCAGGCTCCCCCTCCTCCGCAGTCCTGCGGACCCTGCTGTGCGACCTGGGAGCGCGGACTAAGTTGGGAAAATCTTCATCTTCCATCGGTTCCTCAACTCCAGCAGGGATGTCTTCAGATTGAGAGACTTCGACCGTCAAATCTCTCCGGACCCTCTTATGGGCAGGCTCAGCAGTTGAGGTTGAGCCCTGACGGCGCTTACTCAATGGCTGTCGAGCCTTTGTTGTTGAGGGCTCCTCCCTTGGTTCTCTCCTGGCTTCTCTCTGAGATGCTCTCCCGAGCTCCTTCTGAGCCTTTAAATACTGGTCAACCATTCGCGAGCGTTTACCAGACTCCGACCGTGTTTCGAGATAGGCATTGATACTCTCGATGCACGTATACCCTGGAGCGAAGTCCGGTGACTGGTTAACCTGAGAGTACCAGGTACAGAAGGTGAAGCTGGTGCGGCTCTTTGGCCCCTCGACAGGCAAACGGAAGGTTGCTTCTGTCCCTCCAGCCACGCTGTAGTACCAAGCTCGGGCACCTTCGAACAAATTCCCGTCGAAGGCGAGTCGAGTGTTCGGATTGCCAACATACAGTTGATCATAGCCGAACTGTCGGGCAAAACGACTCGGCATATAAGGCTCGATTGTGCATGAAGTCCCTTGCCGGAACAGCACATACCCTGACCGGATGTTGATCAACCACCAGAAGATTCCCGCGGACAGCTGCGTGAAATCATCCCGGCCTGCGGAATCAGTGAATTGCTCCCCGAAAGATGCACCAGGCATCTCGGGGAAGCAGCGGTTGAGTTGGTAGTTCGTGGCTTCTGAAAGACACCTCCGAATGAAATATATGTAGGTGTCACACCATTCCGAACGTTCCAACCGCTGCACAAAGGGAACAGAATGCGCACTCCCACGCACTGGCGTCATCAAGCGCGGGCAATGCATCACGTACCAAGCCATGAGGTACGTATAAGGCAGCTCGATCCGAGGGTTGTTGCGCTTCACCGTCGGCTTCCCCTCTGAGTCAAGGAGCGGTTGGCCATGGGAATCGACAGTCTTCGGCGGCTCGCAGAAATTCTGGGCTAACGCCCGCAACCCGCTTTGAATGCCAGCTGCCACAGCCTGGATGAGGGCTATGGGACGGCCATGAGCCAAGAGCACCGCCGGGTACACCACGTCGGCAACAATAACTTCGTGTGGCAGCGTGGGCACCACACAACGCTTCAGCCACAGCATCAAGAAGCCCGCCAACAGTGCTCGACTAGAGATAGGAGTCCGGGCTTGATGATGATAGCTTTCGAAAAGCGTATCAGGTTCGAAGCCATCCTCGTTCGAGTCTGTGGTGTAGAAGCCTTCAGGGGCCTGGGCGACCATGTCGTCAATCTCGTGGTCAGAGCTGGAAGCCAGTCGGGTTATCGGATGGTCTTTCTTGTTGACACCGCTAAACAAGTAGCTGGCCCAAGACAGCTGCTTGACTCCTCCTGACCTCCAGGCGGTTACCTGACCGCAAATGTGGAAGTGACACATCACTTCCCAATAAGTCTCATACACTTCAGGAGACCCTTTCTTCAGAAGAGTGAGCTCCTCAGTGGTTGGGACATACTCCTCATAGGGAGAGTCCCCTGTCGTCAGCCCCGAGACCTCATGCAACTCGTGCAGAGCAAGGCCCATCTCTCCGACCGGGGTGAAGAATGTCCCCGTCAGAGGATTGTAGCGCTCCAGGATCCCGAAAAAGTTGTGAGAACTTCGCGGGATACCCCACTGTACGGCCCTGACTGCTGAGCGTAATCCCACATGCTCCAGCAGATCTCCAAGATCGGTGAGGACGAAACCCACCATCCTGCCCCACCAATAATTCTCTGTGGACTGGACCCACCCGGGCGAACGGAACTCAACCGGATAATCACCCTCCGCTTCCATGAAGTTGTTGAGGAAGGTAGTGGCGAGCTTTGGTATCTCTCGAACTGGGAGCTCAGACTTGCGTGACCCGGGGAACAGGCCGAGGACCGTCCTATCATGACAATCATGACGGTATACTTTATGGGTGCCCAAATCACCGAGAGTAATCTCAGGAATATACCGGGAAACGTCCCACTTCATCTTCCGAGGGACGGACATGTGTTGGAGATAAGACAGCGGGAGCATCCTCTCCATGGCTGGAAGAAAGTATCTCCTATCCCCTATCTGATGGAGCCACTTGTAATTCCCGTCATACATACGATAGCCGCCATCGCTGATATGGTCTCCAAAGAAGAAGGCAGGCTTCTCCAGCTTGATGTGAGCATCCGTTGTGAATGCTGCATCAGTCATGAGCACCCGAAAGGTTCTCCCGTCAACATTAGAGATCCTTTCCTTGCGCTCCTGCGACTTGTCAGTAGTCGCAGGTACAGTCCTTTGCAGCACAAAGGTCAGATTGCGGTCGGCACCGCCTACGCGCCCGAAGTGGCTATTCTTGGCAAGTGGCGCAGTAGGGTGTGGCACTGCAAAAGAAAAAGACACTTGATTAGACATCTTGTCAGAAAAGAAAAAGGTGTTAAAGTGTCTACAATTCAGACGCAGAAAAGACACTAGACGCAGAAATTGTCAAAATCTGCGTCCAGACCTGCAAATCCGCGTCAAGGTGAAAGAAACGCAAGGATCAAATCCGCGTTCTGCAAACCAAGACTTACAAAAAATTTCTAAATGCTTGGACTCAGGTGCCAGATTCACCGAAATCGGCGGCTGATGGCACAGAACGCAAGGATCAAATCCGCGTTCTGCAAACCAAGACTTATAAAAAATTTTCTAAGTACTTGGACTCAGGTGCCAGATTCATCAAAATCAGAACGCAAGGATCAAATCCGCGTTCTGCAAACCA
This sequence comes from Agave tequilana, assembly GCA_038442645.1. Lineage (NCBI taxonomy): Eukaryota > Viridiplantae > Streptophyta > Magnoliopsida > Asparagales > Asparagaceae > Agave > Agave tequilana. The sequence goes on from JAVJIF010008515.1 coordinate 131,884, forward strand.
AGACCGCGTCCGAACTCTTCACAATTAGAAATATTCTAAGTGAAGGATCCGAAGTGCAGAGCCCACTGGCACCAGGACGTCAAACCCGCGCCTTGGTTATCAACTCAAAGACTGCGTCTGAGACCGCGTCTGAGAATCAAACCGGTTCATATGGTTCTCCTCCAAAAAGTTGTCTTTTAGGGTTCCTCAAACTTACAGTAATGGTGAAGTTTAACCTAAATGGCATTTTACCTCGGAAAGCAACGCCCTGCGCAGAGGAAGCGCCCCTCTGGGCCTCGGCGACGGTCGCCTTTGAGGACGATGCGGTTGGCTTGGTCTTGGGTGCCATCGCTAGTTCGAAAATCCAGTAACGGAGTTGAAGAGTTCAAGAGATGAACAGAGAAGAAAAATTTCTCTTTCTTAAGCAAGTGCGTTCGGAGAAGAAGAGATGTCTCTCCAACTGTTGCCTTTTATAGGCACAAGGATTCGCGAAGATACGCGGCGTGTGGCCCGATAAATTCTGCAGCGAATCACCGCTTGACGCGTGGCATCAAATCATTTTTGAACAGCGAAGATCATGCGCCACGGCTCCGCAGCGAGTCATCATTCGACACGTGGAGCAGTTCATTTAATGAACCGGGAAGTCCGCGCGCCTAAAGGTAAAATCCCGCCGGTTCTCCAGGCTAGCTGGCAGCGTAATCATGACATGGCACGGATTCGCACCCGACGGCCACGTCTCTTCAATGGTCGTGCCCCGTCAGCACCACCATAAATGCACCCAGAAAGTCGCGTTGCGCTCAGAAAATCGCGTCTTTATTAGAGGTGCGTCTTTCCTAAGTCCGCGTCCGACCAAGCGGGCCTAACATCGCGTCTGCCTTATGGGAGATCAGTCGCATTTCCACTGCCAAAAGACGCACCCTATGGAAGTCGCGTCTTTAAAGCAGTACCATCTCTACTTTTCAAAAGGAACCTGCGTTCGGCCTCCTGCTTCTGCAAAATAGTTCGACAGTACACTGGCACAAGCAGAAGACCAACCACTCTTGGTTTAACGCGCACCCGTGACAGACTAAAAGCAATCGGGGAGGTTTAGACTGTGTATCTAGACACTCAACACGATCAACTCTGGTGGTTTCAAAGAGTTCTACAGTACACTCACGAAGACCAACTCCAAATAAGATCAAACCCGGAGCATCAACAGTCCAGTCATGAATGTGAATTCAGCTAGAGTCCAAAGTATTTCGAAATCCGTTCCAGTTAACTGCGGAATATCGAAAACTTTTGAGGGGGTTCTGTAGGCTGTCTAAAAATCACTAAAAGACAAGCCAATAAAAATAGAGTCTCAAGTTCTAGACGCGAGGTATCGACACCCGCGTCTCAGCATCAAGGCGCGTTGGCTCGACACTCGCGTCTCAGCATCAAGGCGCGTTGGCTCGACACCCGCGTCTCAGCATCTAGACGCGTTGGCTCGACACCCGCGTCTCAGCATCAAGGCGCGTTGGCTCGACACCCGCGTCTCAGCAACAAGGCGCGGGGGTCTAAACCCGCGCCTCAGTTGTAACCACCCGGATTACGGGGCCTGTCACCGCACAAGTAGCGGGAAGTGGCCCCTCATTGTGGAGCGTTTTCAGGGGGCACGTTCACCCCTGGGACCTCTATAAATAGCCTTGTTTGCATCAACAAACGGGCAGAGTAAAAAGAAGAAAAGAAGGGTCGGGCATCGACGATCGACAGGGCGGCTATCATCACAGGCATCAAAGAGGAGATCATCAACAAAGAGAGAGAGAAGACTCTTCAGCAAGCTTGCTGCGTACCAGCTGCTCTTCGCCTACCTTCTCTTTGAGAGTTTTGGTTGACGGAGCTGTGTTACTCCTTCTACCTGCCGAAGAGAAGATCCCCGAAGGTCCAGACGGTCATCCGGTCAACGGAGAACAAGATTCACTCTCCACCGCCACACGAAGAACCCAGCACTAAACAAAGGGGAGATTCAAGACTCAACATCTCCCCTCCCTTGTAGTCGGGGAATTAGTTTGCTGTAATCTTTCAATTGATTCAAGGAAACTTTACATGAACCACTCTCCGTACCAAACAGTTTCCCTCTTTTTCGTCAATCTCCTCGTGTATAGATACCATGAAGTATTCATTGGCAATACGGGTCATGCGAATTTCAATACTGCATGATCAACATGTTGCGATTCTTCCATAACGGCCTGAATTATGTCTTTGATTGTGGAAGTGATTTCTGCTACCTTCTGTAATAGTATGTGCTGTAGTAGGAGTTGTAATATTTGAAATGTGAGATAACCTGGCGGCGTAACAGATTCCATGAATGTAGGCGGATATCAATAAGATCGGTTTGCTGTGACCATCTTGCTCGGGACGAGAAGGATTGATCTTAGAGTGATGACACTCTAGGAAAGAGCGTCCTCGGGGTAGTGGATTCCTCAGGAGAGAAAAGAATGTCCTTGAGGCCGTTGATTCCTCGGAAGGAGTATCCTGGGGAACAATTGGGTGATGTTCCCAGGAAGAAGCTATGCTTAGCGTACCCTGTTGTCTATCTTCAGGAGAGTTTTTGATGAGATGGGACACATATCTTGATCTTGGTAGAGGCAAGAAATTGACCACTGTAGATGCCCCTAAGTTTCCTCTTTCTTCAAGCTACACGGAGAAAGAGTGGAGCAGATTGATTGGCTTTGGCATGGGAAATTGAGGCGCGTGTACTCTAAAGGGACTGGTCAAAATACCTTTCATATTCTGAGCCTTGAAAATTGGATTGGATGAAGATAGCTGGCATATTAATGACCAAAGTCCTAACTTCATGATGAACGAGATCATGTCATAGAGGCGGATCGTATCCGGTGGATTTGACATGCCAAAAAATCTGGGATGCAGACTGTCTTTCGGATGTGGTTGGAATTTGAATATGTGACGGTTCAGCTGCTTCGTCTATAAATAGGGAGGAACCTGGAAGTAGTTGGTTCATCTTCTCAAGAGTTCTCTCTCCCCTAAACTCCTTGTTTTGGTAGATTGTGTTGTCGTTCTTCTTCTTCGTCCGATGGAGGAAGGAGAGGGAGAAGATGAAGATGGACGCGTCACATCGGTTTTCGTGATGACTTTGTCTCACATCACTTCGGTTTACGTGACAAGGCCCGACTGTCAGGAAGAACAAGTAGGGCTCTTGCTTATGCCTGGTTTGTCCGTCTGGTCTTTGATCAGATCGGGCCGGACTGGAGTTGGGGCTTGGCACCTCTCTTTCCTTATGGCGTGTATGAGGCGGGAGTGTGGGGTGTGCTTGATGATGATTCTGATCCATTGGTCTGGCCATCTGCACTCATGTTGAATGATGTTGCTTTGCCGACAGGCAATTGGGGAGAGGTGTGGGGTATTTCCCTGGATCTGTGGAAGGAGGCGTGAACAATAGGATCGCGCCTGCGTGAAGCGTCTCCCGACTGGCGGAACTTTGTTTGCTGCAGCATTAGGAGCGTGGTTGGCGAGTCCGAATTAGGATTGGATTATCTGTATTCCCTTTCAAAGAAAGTAAACACAAATATGTGATAGACCTTGTGTTACTCTTGTTAGATATAACTGGATATGTATTTGAATGGATGTAATCGGAAAAGTATGTATTTGAATGGATGTAATCGGAAATGTATGTATTTGAATAGGTGTAATCAGGAATTTTTATAATGGAAGTACTAAAATTTTGAAATGAAAGTGTTTGTTTAGATCTTGCGTGCTTTGTCTTGTGAAATTCCTATGCCCCTTCGGAGGCCTGATTTCTGGACGGCAAGAACATAATTGTATGCAATACCATCTCCGGAGACACTATAGAGTGTCTTCGTCTCCGAGCGTATATACATTTGCCCTCTTGAGTGAAGCTTCAGCCGCGGAGTGATGGGAGCCCGGAGGCCAATATGGTGCCATTATTCTCGAGCGGGGGTTTCCCTTCTCGGAGCGCACAAGCATAAGATTTCGAACGAGGGGAGCTCTCAGCTGCAGAGCTAGGCATGCAGTTGCTTAATTGGAGATGAGCCTTCTGGGGCAGTTACTCAATTGAGAATGAGCCTTTGGAAACTAGAGATAGGTGTTTGTACTGTGATTCTCAAGTGGGGGCATCCATCCTTGGAACACGGACAAACTGGCAATAGCTTTATCGGGGATGAACCTTTCAGACGATAGTTGCCCGATTGAAGTTGAGCCAAGGCAGTTGCTTGATTGGGATTGAGCCTTCTGGAGGGCAGTTGCTTGATTAGGGATGAGGCCTAAGGAGTCACCCGGAGGTTAATGCTTGTGTAGCTATTCTCGAGTGGGGGAATCCCCTTATCAGAACGCACTCAGACGAAGATCTCCGGGTAAAGGAGTCCTGCGTTGTTGTTCTTAAGTGGGGGAATCCCTCGAATGTTCCGTCAGGAGAAAAAAAACTTGTAGGCTGGCCGAGCTGGGGCCGATGAGCAGGTTCCATCGACTGTTAAGAAGGATATCAGAAAACCGTTAGATTGTATTTTTTATTAAATGACTTAAAAATACATAAAAGTATATGAAATACATGGGGCTCTTATCCGTTTGAGGAAGTTCCCTGCTTTTTTCTCGGGTCGGTGTTAGTCAACTGTCCTGTATTGAGTGATCATGTGTTGCGATCAATTTGGAGATAAGATCTCCTGCTGCCTCTCTGTTTCGGAGGATCCGGGTGCGAGGATGAACTCTCAGAGATAATCTTGCGGGACAAGATCTTCAAGATACTTATGGAGAGACCGTCGTGAGAAGTTCGGTGTCCCTGGCTGTCATGGAAGAAACAATCGTTTCTCGCTCTGCGACGAGCATGGGTCGTGTTTTTTTACCTCCGGACGCTTCACCTAGGGTTGATCTTCGATGGCTTTGAAGATGTCTTGGATGGGAGCTTCAACAGGGTGAAGCTATTGGATATTTGGTAGGCTCGGGGTTGGTTCTGCTGAGGGTACGAGAATGGTTGCTTTTTTGAGAGTGTCCTATTCACCTTAGAAGGCTACGGAGAGGCCTCCGTCTGTGGCTTCGGTTTTGTTCTGTTGTCGCCGCGGTTGAAAGATGGGTTGGTGGAGTTCTTCATTGCTTCCTCCAATTGGATGTATGACCGGGCTCGGTATAGGACCTCACTCCAATGGGTGACATTGTATTTCACCAGATGCTTGTACAATGGGTGAGTGATCCATAGCCCACTGATGAATGTGAGGGGGTGGAAGCGTCTTCGCTGCAATTGTGTACTTTGGCCAGCTGATTCTGAAAATAATCAATGTACGTCTTGAGACTGTCGGAGGGCATCATCTTAACGAAGAGGAGGTGATGGTTGTTTTGCTTGAACTCCTGACGGGAAGAGTATTGAGTGAGAAACAACTTGGTGACATCTCCGAAGCTGTGGACTGAGCGATGTGAAAGGGAGAGTAGAACCAGTCGGAGGCTACCCCCTTCAAGTTGAAGGGGAAGATCCGGCACAAGATGAAGTCATTTCTGAAATGGATCAGCATCTTGTCCTGATACTGGAGGAGGTACTGAACTGGATCTCTGACTGGAGTGGCAATCAAAGGTTGGAATCATGAACTTCTTAGGAAATTCATATTTTAGCATACCCTCAGAGAAGGGAGAATTGGATGCATCAGTGGCGATGGCCCTGAATTTGCAGTGATGTGGCATACTCGCTTCTTCTACTCGCTTTTGTAGAGATTGTCGAGATCCTAGACACAAATGAACTCCTCGATTTTCCTCTGAGAATAATTAGGTCGATCCTTCGTGTGGGGATGAGAAGATCTCGATCCGTTGTTGGATTGCTTCGATGGAGTGGGGGAGGCTGCTCTGTGACGCCTCCGACTTTGAGACTGCTCGTTGCTAGAAGCCTCCATGGCAGAGGCCTCTCTGGCAATGGAAGCGATACTTGAGTGTTCTGGAGGGCTGCGATCTGGGCGAGGTGTTGGTCGTTTAGGCGTTTCGTCTCCTTCCGTTCACGGGCCATGCTTTCTTAATCCTGCTCTGCTTGCCCCTGTTCGCGGTCGAATAGAGCTTGCTGCTTGGTCAATTCCTCCTTCATGTCAGCGAACATTTGGAGGAGTTGGGCCTCGTAAGTTGACGGCAGGTGATGGCTCCGGTGTCCCCTGCGAAGGCGTGGAGACAATATCTTCTGCGATGATGCTGAGGTCGCTCGGGGGAATAATGTCCCCAGCGGTGGCAATAGATTTGCCCTTGGAAGTGGTCCCTTCGCCAGTGCTCGACTGTTTTTTTGGGGTCATGGCCTGTTGGAGAGGCTTTTTGAGGAGGGTTTGATAGGAGAGAAATCTGAGCATTAGGACTTAGATCTGAATGAAAGCACTAAAATGTAGGGGTAAATTCCCAGGGAAAATTTATCTACACTCAAATTGTAGTAGGATTTGTGAGAAGTAATAATAAAACAATGCAAATACACAGAATTTTACGTAGAAACCAATTTCAAAAAACGGGGAGGGGAGAAAGAATTTACTTTCAAGAGGTTACAATGAATTCTATAGAACTAGAACTCTGTGGCAATCTCATGTTACAGTGGAACAGTAGTTTGAGGAGGATGGTATCAGCCTTATTGTGAGAAGTTCCCCCTCCTCTTCGTCAATCTCCTAGTGTATATATATTCAAGGAGTATTCATTGGCAGTGCGGGTCATGCAAATTTCAATAACCGCATGATCTGCATGTTGCGATTCTTTCATAACAGTCTAGATTATGCCCTTGATTGTGGAGTGATTTTTACTACTTTCTGTAACAGTCTGCGCTGAAGTAGGAGTTGTTGCAACGTTTGAGACGTGACATGACCTGGCGGAGTAGTAACAGACTCCATGAATATAGGCGGATATCAATGAGGTCGGTTGTTGTGGCCATCTTGCTCGGGACAAGAAGGATTAATCTTAGACTTGGAGTGATAACGCTCTCGAAAAGAGGAGTGTCCTCGGGGCAGTGGATTCCTCGGGAGGATGAATGTCCTCTGGGCCGTTAATACCTCGGAAGGAAGAGTATCCTCGGGGACAACTGTGCGATGTTCTCAGAGAGAAGCTCTGCTTGGTGTACCCTGTTGTCTGTTTTTGGGAGTTTTTGATGAGGTAGGACACGTGTCTTGATCCTGGTACATGCGAGAAACTGACCACTACAAATTCTATAACCAAAATTTGATTTGGATTTAATTTTAAACCCATGCAGTTTCATTTTTAGGGAACCAAAATACAATGACAACTTTTATTTTGTATGCTATAATACATTTTGAGATGTTGTATTCCCAATTTGCATGCTATAGTTAGTAACTGTATGCCATACACGTTATTTTGTATGTTATTATCTGTCAGATGCTATATTTCCAATTTATATGCTATAGCATATGGGTACAAAATAAAAGTTGTCATTGTATTTTGGATTTATCCTTAAAAACAAAACTACATGGGTTTAATCTTAAATCCATGTCAAATTTTGGTTATGGAATTATTTTTTCCTTCTATTTTATTTTGTATTTCTTTGTGCTGCTTTTCAAGGTCTGGGATTGAAGATTGCTGCATGTTTGTTTATGCATTATTTAACGCACATGCACAATAAGAGACTTGTTGTGCAATGGGTAGAGTGAGGGAGAATTGAGGCCTGGGAAGCACATACTCTCGAAGGTACATTTAAAAAAGCATCAATAATTTTATTTCTAACTTTAATATAAAATAAATATTTTTCTGAGTTTCCTGTCATCTTTGAGTTTGGTAAAAAGACCATATGCGAAAGGTAGGTTAGTATACCACAAATAGTTTAAGTGTTGTAAAAAAGCCCGTTAAAGCCTACCTTTCACTATAACCACATTGGAACTTGTTGGTTCTTGCTTCAAGATTCAGAAGATTTTGACATTATATTTATAATCTTCTTATGTTGATACCTATTGTTATTATTAATATTTTAGTGTTAATTTCTTTTTTTTAGTTATATTTTTTTTAATTTATGAAATTTTTTTTTTTTTTTACTTTTTCATTTTTAGCCCTTTTTGCCGCTAAAACCACTAAAGCCCCTGCCTTACTGTTAACTGCTTTGTTCCATCGTCCACTTTATCTCTCGTAGGAATCAAGGGCTCTGAATGCGTGGGGACTTGTGAATAATTTGATGTCCTGCCAAGTAAATAACTTGGAATTGAATCTATACTAGGCGGGACAAGATAGCGAGAATATCAGAAGAAATTGTTCATCCTTTGGATATATATATATATATATATAGGAAAATTCAGAGCAATCTGCTATACAACTGTTGTGATATGGATCACCAAATAATAAGAGTCATCACATAAACTCCAAGCAATCTACTGTAGCAAGCAGTATATCTAGATTACCATAACAAGAACGCACAAACACAAATTAAAAAACACAAGGTTTGAGGAGGAGGGAGAGAAAATCTTATTAACCCGAGAAGCAATACAAGAGTTTATAATGGATCCTCTCTAAACTCTCAATACAAGGTGACAATCTCTTTGGAGCACTGTTCATAAAACCTTCAAGCCTAGGAATTTTATAGACCTCAAATAAATCTAGACTTCCATATCTTCAGCAAAACCATCTTAACCAACTAATCAATCGCCTCTGGAAGAAGGGATTTGAAACATCTTCAGAATCCAATCAGAACATGACGTGATACTAAAAAAACCCGCAACTGTCGACAAGCCTTGACTAGTTGTCGACAGAATGAGATTGACTGACTCTCTATTAGGTCTGCAGTTGATCAAATGTCGACAGTTGGGTGTCAATTGTAGACAGACTAAGATGTTTGCTGTCGACAGGCCTTGCTTGTTATCGACAGACTGACAAGTCCTCAGTCTCTGTTGGCTCTGCGATCGACCGCCTGTTGACCGCACTGGCTCGCTATCGACAGCCATCTGCTGCTGTTGACAATCTTGAGCCTGTGCATATCTGTGCACGTTTCTTAGCTGCTGAATCTTCTGAAATCTCCTCTACTTTGTTGCTTAGTCTTCTCCAATAAATGTGAGACACCCGAAATACCAACAATCTCCACCTTGACTCATGTCGTGAGTCGCTTGTGGGTCTCCACACCATCATATAAGTTCTCTTTTCCCTTTTGCTTCTTCACATGGCTCCCTCCTAAGAGCCCATTCTTCACCTTACCTTTGGAGAACATTGATGAAATTCAAAGATGCTCTGAACTTATCACCGAGATGGTCTTTGTTATCATGTCTGCCAGATTCTTCTTTGTACTGATCTTCACCAAGTCAATAATTTTTTCTACTATGACCCAGTGAAGTATCCTGTGATATCTCACATCATTGTGCTTAGTCCGCTCGTGATACCTGTGATTCTTAACGAGATATATCACACTCTGATTGTCGCAGTAGATCTAAACTGAATCATGTATGATGCCAAACGCACCGATCAATTTTCTCAACCACAAGGCTTCTTTAGATAACTGCAATTATGTACTCGCCTCTGTTATTGAAAGCGCCACAATATCTTGCAACTCTGCTTTTCAACTAACAACGCACTTAACTACTGTGAAGACATAACTTGTTGAAGATCTTCGCTGATCAAGATCTGCATAATTTGCATCTACATATCCTTATAATACTTTAAGCTTTCCTGTTCCAACCTTTGAAATATCAAGCTTAATCCTGCAGTCCCTCACAGATATCGTA